>OY723385.1:59641737-59751078 GCA_963210295.1 Ophion ellenae
AGAGGGATGAAGGAATAAAAAGCATCATCTTCTCATTAACGAAGTGTCCTTCGGTGACCCTCGGTGCTCGATCAACGGATCACGACTAATAAGAAGAGATCATTGTCACCGAGCTCTTGTGGACAATCCTGAAGAAAGACGAGCCTTTGATAATGGGAGGATCAAGCATGGCAGGCTGGAATGATCTAGCGAACTGACTACTCCAAGGAGCTTCATCCACCTAGAGGCCCGAAAAAATTGGCAAATTCCGAATTGTTTTCGTGGGACACGGTTGGTGAAAAAAAAACGCATTTTTTGACACAATGCTACACATATTGAGGGCCTTAAAATAATCATCACAGAATACAGAAAATCACGGCCGCTGGCAGATGATGACATTTTTTTTCGCGATGTTTGTCGGTGGACACTCTTCAGGTTAAACGGTTCATACAAAATCTAAAAATCAAAGGGTTAGTCAAGTTAATAAATACGAATCATTGACGATCGTCGATTTTTAATATTATTTTTTTAACAACGTAGCAATGAATTGATACTTGCGCATACAAAAGCTCTGAAAAAGTAGTCATTCTTACGTAACTATCAAAAAATGAGGATCGATTTCGAATGGGTGAGATCGTCAACGATCTCAAAATGTTTCTCATCGTACTTCCTGTAAAATTGGAAACAATCCATCGAGTGGTTCTCTTGATATCATGTCCACCGACTTTGAAAACTGTGTTTCGAGATAAACGCGTTTGAAGTTTGAAGTATGGCGCTGCTATCAGAATTTTTATATTTTAGGAATATTTCAATGAAATTTTCTGGGAATATAAAGGGTGTCTCAAAATGACCTGACATTTAAATGTGCGCGCCATTTTTTTTTGTTGTGGTGAACATGGAGTACTAATCTTTGACAACTAGCATCAGGAAGTATTGAGGTTTGGTCATGGAGAATCATACTATCAAGTAACGCATAGAAATTGTTATTGCATAGTTATTGCAATCGAAGTTTCATGGTCGTGTTATCTTGCACTTTTTTGGGCTTTTCTTCTTTCTTCTTTGGGCTTTCCGGAAAGGGAAAGTGTATGCCAATAACCCACAGACTATTGCGGAGCTCAAGGAAGTAATTATGCCAAAATGTTATTGAAAATCTCGTAAAAAAAGTGAACGTTTGCAAACAGGAACGAGGCGGCCATTTATCGGATATTGTTTTCCACACATAACCTCCATGTTTGTACGTTATATCGAAATAAAAATATTCGTACTTTTCCAATAAATAATACGTTTTATTAATAAATAAAAATGTCAGGTCATTTTGAAACACTCTCTGCTGAAAGGTGATACTATCGAATTAATTTTTTTTTTTGGGAAAATGCAATTTTTACCCCACCTAGGTAGATGTAGCCCGTAAATGCACGAAACTAGCAAACACGATGCGGTAACCCCCTTTTTCATTGATACTCCTATGGCATTTCAATCCTGAAGGATTTTCCAATCTCTTTACCCTTCAAACTATCAAGCCAAGTCAGCCGTCAGGTCATCAAGCTCTAAAGCGTACAAAGTATCGGAGCCTGTGTTTTGGTTGGGTCACGTGGCATGCTCTGTGGAAGCGTAATAATCGTCATACGACTTGTGACAGTGGCGAATGAACAAGCCAAGCCGTGTCTGGCACGGAGGGATGCTTTTCTCGAACGTGGAATCCGAATATTCCAGCGAAATCTTTCCCAGGGCCTCCAGACCCGGCGTCACCCTCCTAAACTTCCTCAGTCCGCCCATATCTGCGGAGGACACGGGGTGAATAATCGTCGGTCTTGGAATAGCTTGGTTCCTTCACAATTATCATAAGATCCCAATAATGGAAAGTCGAGCAATTCGACGCAGAGGCTGCGAGGACGAGACTGCCGATCGATCCACCATACTCCATAGAATAGACGATCTTCGTCTCGTCCGGAGCCAAACTGAAAGTTGATGGTGGCAAGAGAGAAAAAGAGAGAGATTGCTGGGCAAAAGGGACGAATGACATGTAAGAGATCGATTTTCCTTGCGTCTATTTTTGTTCGCGACAGTGACAAATGACAACGGCCTTCCATACCTTTCGGCGAACTTTGTGCGAAGTGGATATTAGGTGAGCTCTTTCCTATATACACGTGTATATATGGCTATATACTTTCACACACACACAAGGTATCATGATTGCCAGCGCCGAAACTTCGATAGTGAACTTTGGGATTCGTTTGAGAAAAAAACTTTCATCATGTCACATTCGATGTGTACGATTTTTATTCTACTTCGAACTTCATTTATATCGACTTATATAAGGATCTAAAAAATTACGATCAGCTGTTTTTCGATTGATTATATTATCGCCGAAACGCCACTGAAATGAAATACTTTCAATTCATTATAGGCTACAACAAGATATTAGCATCTGTTTTAAGAAAAACACATTTTTGAGGAACGAGTAGTTGATTAGTTCTAACTCAAAACTGTCATTGCTTTAAAAAAACAAAATCGAAAATAGGACCATCTTATCTTGAATAGTAAAAGAACACTCGACGTGGACAAAACTTTCGCCTACCCTATATCTTCATGAATAACGAAACAATTAGAATCAGTGCTGAATTTTTATACCCAGGCAAATGTCTGCCATCGGGAGATTCGCGTTCTAGGACGAAAACGGATGTGACGTAGACAAGAAACACTAAACAATCATGTGACGAGAAAATATTGGAACATCAATCATAAGGGTCCTAAGAAGTTCACCTACAAGAATCATCAAAGTGAATGAAAAAGGATCCAAGGGATGTGAAAAAGGATCCAAGGGAACCAGTTATATGACGTTCATCAGGCTGGCACGTTTTTGTAGTAAAAGTTGTCCGTAAGTCACAAACAAGTCGTAGTCTTGGAAACGTTTGCAGAGTTGCTTTAATGAGACAGTGGAGTCACGTAGGACTTGTGTTTCACATCGAGGATGTCGTTGGTCAGGGATGAAGGAGGCTTCTTGTCTCTACCCTCCAACTTTACGGTCTTATCTGTCCCTGTCTCTTTTCCTAGCCCTCTCTCTCTCTCTCTCTCTCTCTCTCTCTCTCTCTCTCTCGGCCTGTTCCACATTGCATAGCAAGAAGCAAGCTTGGTCAGAAATGAAGCTCTCTAGGCCATGCAGGCGACAAGGGAGAGGTCGAGGGTGAGTTAGGTCTCTTACGAAGCATGAGGGAATTAAGGCAACCGTAAATGTAACGTGTATAGCTTGGATAATACGCGCTTACTTGAGACTCGTAAATGCGCCTACGTGAAAACACAGCGTGTCTGAAGGAGACTTAGGGAAGATAGAAAATACCGTTGAAACCGTTAAATTTCAAGCCCCTTGGGCAGCTTAGGTTCTCGTTGCTAAGTTCGCCGTTCCTTCGGAGCTTCATAAACACGTAAGTCGTCTCCTTATCCCGTTTCATCTTGAACAATATTAAAACTGGATTCCCCATACCTCAGTCTTGTACAGCAGCTTAATAATCGCTTCAAACACGATTCACCATTTTCATGAAAATGAGGGAAGCCATATTTCGACTTGGAGAGCAATTAAACGAACCCTATACGGTATCAAGGCTGTCAAGAACGAAGGAGAGCTAGCGCAGTGCTGAATGGTACTGGCGCCCAACGTTCTCCAAGATTTCGAATGCAAATAGTTCATCCACTTACCCCCCGAATCATTGAATATCCATAAGTTGCTGTACGAGCGTCTCCACAATGACCTTACTCTTGGTCCAGGGCCAGCGATCGATTCCCCCAAGCTGCTCTTAGAACATCCAGCAACTTCTCCAAGCTGTTCTTGGAACATCCATGATGAACAGAGTTTCCCCGAGGATTAGTGAATGGCCAACATCAGCTTGATAGCCGATATTACGTCGCGGTTTGATCAAAATGCCGTTGAACCAAGCCCATGACACATCAACGACACGTGATGGACATGACAGACTCACGGAAGACGGAGAGCTTGGCAAAGGCACGACCCAACTTCATCTTCGTGTGAACAACTCCCGTATGGTGACAGTTCCCGGAGGAGCCTTTATGCAAGCGAAAGTTGCCGGGTCTTTTCTCAAAAGAATGAGTACTTTTGCGGACGAGCCAATTTCAGCAATGGCCATCGTTCAAGGTCACCGATTGCGCGTTAGCCTTCGGTTAGTCCTTTTTCCACCCATCCGATGATATTGTCATCGTCGCTCTGTCCTTCGTTCCTCGGGAAGAGCAAGTGGCAGGCAGTCTGTATCCAGTGGGACATCTAAGGGAGGAGATATGAAATGGGGAAGGAATGGCGGAAGGAACAAGACGCGTCCAGCATCGTCGAGGCGTTCACCACACTAAAGGCCAGCGTCGTTTTCCTTTCCCTTCCGCGCACCCCCTCGCATTCTCACCCTACCAATCCACCACGAGTCTACCATTGATTAATCGAGGCCGAGCATGTCGAGACTCTGCAACAACCCTCCATTTCCTCCTTTGTCCCGGGGTTGGGGCTGAAACTTGTCCCAAACTATCTCTCTCACTCTCTCGCTCGCTCCCTGGCTCGTTTGCTCCCTCAGAGTATTCTTGCGTCGTAGAAACGGTGGCATTCTCGCACCCTAGAACATTTGCCACTCTCGCCTTTCCCTTCCACGCGGCACATCGGGGTAATGACGGTCAGCGGGTGGTTAAAGTCACTCTTGTGAAAAGTGTACTCGTACTCACTTTGAATGAACTTTGGAGGCATCCAGTTTTCGTCCCAATTGATGTTAGTTCATCTTCATAGTTCAGTTGGTTTCCGCAGTGTCGGGTAGTCGAAAGTATTAGGAAAAAGTCGTGATTTGAGTCGCTTTCAATCTGTTCGGGATCGTGTAGCCAAACTGGGACAATTCGAAGCTTTTTTCAACCGAAAGGTCCCTCATGACGAAATGACACAAATTATTCTTTACGTGACTCTCAATCACCCATCCCTGGCCGAGTGTCATCCCGGTTATCGATCGCGGGATATTGACTTTCCCCGGGGCGAAATATCGCCCCAACCCATTGGTCATACCCATATGGTCTGTGTGACTCCGAGACGACCGGTGCAAGTGCCTCCTAACTTGAGGAGTTTGGTGCGGTCCAGTCGTCAAGTGAGGGTTTATGCATTTTTTTTCAATGAACCTCAAAGAAATGCATACGCGGTATAGATTTATTCTGTAGGTGTTCATTTTTCATGAAATATATAATTAAAGGGCAAAATGATGAATTTTTATATTTTTTTTGCGTAAACAGGAAAAGCTTTGGTGTCACTACCAACTTGAAAAAGTATAACATTATCGATGGTAATTATACAAAAACTGCGTCAGCGAATGTTTAATACGACTCAGAATTAAATTTCGAGTCATTCATAATTATGCCTAATTATTTTTGTCACGAGATTATTTATTGTTACCGTTAAGTAATATTAAGTGTTGCCGAAATTCGGCAACTTCGCGGACATTTAGATTGGCAGCAATGCTTCATCCGCCAGCCAAAATACGTAGTCCTTCATCAAACCTTGATGGGGTTTTTTTTTCAAAATGTTGACAAAGGTTTAGTTTGCGTTAATCCGTTGTTGGAGATGGTTCATCTTATTGTTACATAGCAAAAAAAATTACCCTACCCGTAGCGTGACAGTCTTGCCCATCTAACCGCACGTAAAATGACATACCGTAAACTATTTTCTATCTCTGATGTTTCGTGGTGAAAAAATTTCAAAAAATTCGTAACGGTTTAGTACATTCTCGACAATAACATATATTTTTTTTTAAATCCTGGATTGTAGCTAACGGTCCTTCCTCCTTAAAAGCCACCATCGGACGCCAACGTTTCGCTTCCACTGCGCCCTGAACGTGTTCTCCACTTGACTCTTTTTTCTCTTCATTCTCCCCTCTTTTGGTGCTTTCTATCAAGACACAAAACCAGAAACAAGTACCAAGCGAACGATCGTCAGAAAACAAGAGTAACAAAGCTGACGTCTTTTCTTCACACGTGGCTCGTATGTTCTAATCGGTGAAGCGATCAATCAAAATATTCCCAATGCCCGCGACATTTCGAAACACGTTTGGAACTAAATTTGTTGGAGAGGTTGCAAATTAAATAGCGTAAGTGATGTATACACGTGCTCGAGGGACGTCTCTTTTATCAGGCTGTTGCTGCCGGCTTGATACGCTCTCCCGGGTCCGCAGCCGCAAACGATATTCCGCAAAACGGGAAGAAAGATAAAGGCCCTGGGCAATATCCGACAAGGTGGCGAGAGAAATACGAAGCGTTGGTGTGGAGAATTGCTCGATTATGCTTTTTTTTTGTTCTCCACGAAGACGCCAGGCTAAATTTACCAGGGGCGAAGACAAGGGGGTAAGAGGGTGGCAACTTTCAGTCATCTGTGAGAGAAAGCGAGAGAAAAATTCTCCTCAACGTCAATGTCGTTGTCGTCCTTCGTTGCCTTGGGCGAACGCGCTTTATTTAAAATAAATTCAGCTGGAAGAGCAAGAAAGCTTTCTCTCTCTCTCTCTCTCTCTCTCTCTCTCTCTCTCTCTCTCTCTCTCCCCCCCCCCCCCCCCCCCCCCGTCTCTCGGTGTTGAAACGCGATATGGGTTAGTATAATTCCTCGAGGGGGATGATGCTGTTTCACGCCCCCGACCTCTGGTACCCCGTCCCGGTTATAATGCCTCTCGAGGTGATAGAAAGAAAGAAAGAAAGGAAAGATAAATAATAATGGTACAAGGAAAGAAAAGGAAGAATGTGTAAAATAATACGAAAAATAAACGCTCCGCGACGTCGTGAAATGTCGTTGTTCAAGCGCGCAAGCTTCTAGGGGATGATTTAAGATTTTTGGGTAAACGATGTAACGTTGCTAAAAAGAATTGTGACACCATACTGCAAAAATGAAAGATAACATTGGAGGAAGAAGTATGCGTGCTTGCTATTAAGTAAACGAATCAAATAAAAAGAATAAATGGAATAATACTTTTTTGTCATCGTCAATTTGTCCATTTCTATGAAACTAAGAACAGAATAATTCATCTAATGGTTTGGCAGACGGTTTATTCGCACATTTAACGAAAAATCGTACGTTCTCCGTATTTTTCTAGACTATTATGAGCACTGCGGTGCCTTTTTCGTTGCCTTTTCTGATCAATGGCTGACGAAGCGAGAATTGGATTTCTGTTTTCAGAAAGATCAGAGCTTTCGAAGCCCAGGAATAAGAATGGTAAGGGAATAAAAGAATAAAAGTTTTCATCATGATCGTAAATTTTCTTTCCAATCGCTGTACGAAATGTTCTTGAAAAGCGCCCAGTCTTATTTCCTCGGTCTCGGCTTTTCTGTGTATCCATCTCTCTTTTCTATACAGTCCTTGATGCCCTCGAGGAAATAACGAGCCCGGGGCGTGGCAGTCGACGTGCAGTTCTCTCTCTCTCTCTCTCTCTCTCTCTCTGTCTCTCTCTCTCCTGTGAAAGTCTCCAAGCCGCTTCTTCCTCTCAGTCCTTATTTCTCACAGCTGCAGAAAAGCTCTGTCTTTTCGTCTCGTTATTCCATTCGTCCGGGATACACCCAAGGGAGAGAGAGCAAAAAGAGCGAAGAAGGCTGAGAAATAATAGAAAAAGACGGAGAACGCGTGAGAAGGAACTGGAAAGAAAGGATGGGAGGAAGAAAGAAAGGGTGAAGAAGGGAAGATTTGCACCACATAGTCCTGACGTGAGTCTGTTCGCAGATCGGCTGCCTCCGCCTCTCTCGTTCTGTTTGAACTCCGGCACGGATTGACATTACGACCCGACCTACCCTGGATAACATACATTCTTTTGTTACTCGTGAACTATATATTCCTGATACAAACTTCCCCACAACTCAATCGTACGGGTCGGGAAAAATCATCACTGCATTTTTCCACCTGGAAAATTGCATCCCTTGTTCTTAAAAAACGAATGAAAATACTCTTGTACATTCCAGAAAACAGCATAAATAGCACGTTATTTTCAGATTTTTTTCTACCCCTGTCGAGTAGTCTAAATAATTTTGGCTAAAATGCTAGAGAAAGGCAAAAAAACGATTTAAGGCGTTGCCCCCACTTGTAGCGCAAAAAAAGGTCTTTTTCATGAATTTTTTAAAAGAAAACTACAAAACTTTTTTAATCGATCAATATACCATCTTAAAGAACACATCTTGAAGAACTTTCAGTAATTTTTTTATTGAAAGATATTACATTGTTTAGTGGCAAATGGCCGTCAATGAAATAATGTTTTTATATACACGGTTTGCGGTGACCAACATTGCGGCGAAGTGGATCATCTGAAAAAAAAAAATGCGGATGGATTTAGTCAAATATAAGTATAAACTAGTCTTTAATCGAAGGATTTTAAAAAATATTCATTTTTCACAAAATGGCGGACAGTCAAAGTTAATGGTTCGATTTTAACGAAAAAAAACGGCCGTTTTTTGGCTATAAAACGGCCATTTTTTTCGAAAAAAAAAATCGAACGATTAAAGACTACATTTTTATGTATTAAATATGCCTGCAAAATTTCAACAAGATCGGTTCATTAGTGTTCGAGTAATCTTGGTCACCGACTTCAGAAATGCCATTTTGAGAAAAACGCGTTTAAAGTTTCTCTTTCAACGCTCTTTCAACGCGGATTCTTCTCGTTCAACGCTCATATCTCAGTCAATTTTGTTCGGATCGACATGAAATTTTCAGGACATATTCTCAGATACTTATACTTCAAAAAATGCAATAAAAAAAATCGATTTTTTCAAAATCGCAAGTGGGGGTAACCTCTTAACGTTCCTCTTTTTACGGAGGTGTAATAACAGTACATGGATTTTAAAAATAATAATAATTCGTAATCAAATAATATATGATCTTGTAATATTCACTATTCCATGAAAAATACACGCCAACGTTCCGCAATGTCCATATTGCAATTCCTTTCAGCATACGTTGACTCGCAGAACTTCTTTTTTCATATTATGCCTCTGGGAACGGGTGAATTTTAATTGATGTGTCGTAAGCGTATTGCGAAAATTTTACTTTGAAAGATTGGACGAAAGCATTTTCGAGCTTCGCGTCCCCCCGCCCCTCACCCCTAACGCCCCTCGGTACTCCTCGAGAGTGAAGTTTCGGAGCAATGCGTATTTCCGGAGTAGCTGAAAGAGCTTGCGTTATCTATGGAGAGCGTGGGATCGAGGCTCGCTAACGTCTGCTAACGTACGAGAGAAGCGAAGCTTTTTTCCTCCCACTCGGTTTCTTTCGTTTACTTTTTTCGTGTTTTTTTCATGTCCACTTTGTTTCCAAAAAACCATCCTATGCGTCACTCCTCCATCCGCATATATAAATGTAATACTCAGCAATCAGCCCCTACGCTAGGGTTGGTTTGTGTATCAAGATTCGGCTTCGGCACTGCATATAGGCTTAACCATCACTTCGCTAAATTAAATTTTCTTTCGCGGCGTAGAGCAGGCCAAGATCTTCTCCCAAAAACTCCCAAAATATTATTCAGTCTCCATGGAAATTTCACCGCATCACCAAAATTACTCACTTGCGACGAATTATAAGAAAGATTGACAAAAAATGACAAATTACAAAGATTGAGAAATAAAAAAAAATTGAGAAATTACGAAAATCGAGAACTTACGAAAATTGAGAAATTACAAAAATTGAGAAAATACAAAAATTGAGAAAATACAAAAATTAAGAAAATACAAAAATTAAGAAAATACAAAAATTGAGAAAATACAAAAATTGAGAAATTACAAAAATTGGGAAATTACAAAAACTGAGACAATAAACAAGCCAAGATCTTCTCACAAAAGCTTCCAAAATATTATTCAGTCTCCATAGAAATTTCAGCGCATCGCCAAAATTACTCGCTTGCGACGAATTATACGAAAGATTGACAAAAATGGAGAAAATACGAAAATTGAGAAATTACGAAAAGTGAGAAATTACGAAAATTGAGAAATTACGAAACTTGAGAAATTACGAAAATTGAGAAATTACAAAAATGGGAAATTACAAAAATGGAGAGAATAAATTTCTTTTCATGGCGTAAAACAAGCCAAAATCTTTTCGTAATAGCTTCCAAAATATTATTCAGTCTCCATAGAAATTTCGCCGCATCGCCAAAATTACTTACTTGCAACGATTTATACGAAAGATTGATAAAAATGGAGAAAATACAAAAATTGAGAAATTACAAAAATGGAGAGAATAAACTCCTTTTCATGGCGTAAAACAAGCCAAAATCTTTTCGTAAAAGCTTCCAACATATTATTCAGTCTCCATAGAAATTTCGCCGCATCGCCAAAATTACTTATTTGCGACGATTTGTACGAAAGATTGACAAAAATTCAGTAATTACAAAAATCGAGAAAATGAGACATTTTCAATAATCAAAAGTTCGATAAAAAATGAAAAAAAAAAAAACAGAATAACATTCTCATGTTTTCTTGATCACACGCATCCGTTTCGAACATTACATAGAAACGCGATGTCTTACAAAGCCAGGGACAAATCCCTTATCGGATGGTGCGACAAAATTTATTCGAAGGTGAGATATAAACATCGAGCTTTATCCGGTGGTTTAGCATTCCCGAAATAATCCAAAAATTCAAAGCGTCGTAAATTCGCTCCCCTCCGGCTTGTCCTAGTACATTCGTAGCGTTTTCAAAAGCAATTCTCCAGAGCTGTGCAATTACGGAAATTGCGTGGTGCAATCGTATATGAGAAATAAATAAAGAGCTTGTGAATCACATCGGTGTTTCTTCTTAGGCCACTGCATGACGTTGCACGGTATTTTCGTTCCTTTTGCTTCGCCTCCATTTCATTTGGCGCGGTACGATTCTATTTTTTTCCATTTTTATCAAGAAAATCTTCCCTCCGAAGAGTGTGGGACGTTGAGTGGGTTGAGGGGTATGGGGGTGGCCGGAGGATTGCGATTTTATTTCCTATGGACACGGCAGTCGCGTGATTGCGTGCACGCGCGATATCTCCGTTCTCTCCATCCAGGTAACAAAACTCATTCCTCCATACGACTCTATATACATGTGCGTTCGTACGTGTGCGCCTATACATACGTACATGTGAACATATACTCGTGCAATACGACTGATTCGTGATCTGCAGGAAATTTCTGATCCCAAAGGTTCGCAAGCACCCCGAAAGACAGAAAAAAAACGTATCCCTTTCAATTTCGAGAATAGCGTGCCCAATTTTGTAAATTGCCATTCGTACCAGCCTAACGCAGTCGTGCCCTGTGTGACGAAACCCACGAAAAAGGCCCTCACAATTGGCAACGTTCAGCCCTTTGGATGACCGTTTGACAGTTCTGTAACCAACCATCTAAGTCCTCACAAAATCCGATATTGACATTGAATTCTTTTTCAACTCAATGTTACGAGATGGCTACAAACAGCTCTAGGGTTTTTTTAGTGCAACTCATGTAGTATAGGGTGTCTCAAGATCACCTGACATTTTAATTTATTCATAAAACGTATTATTTATTTTAAAAGTACGAATATTTTAATATAAGGCACAAACATGAAGGTTATGTGTTAAACACAATATCCAATAAATGGCCGCCTCGTCCCTGTTTGCAAACTCTTTTGAAGAAATTTTTAAGGGGGTATTGTCTTTTTTTCGCAAAATTTACCGCTTTTTGGGAATTTTTTTGTGAAGAAAGTATACAACGGAAAACTTGTGAAACTTGGCATATAGTTTTATTGATCTGTTTACTACATACAAAAAAATTTTTAAACAATTTCATCAAAAAATCCGCCGCCCACCCCCCTCGACGCGCGATGGTCCTTTTTTGATGGTGTGCACGATTACAGCCTTCACGTTCATCCTGCAACAAAAACCCAAAAAGCATTTTACTTTAGACACATATAGCTATCGTTCGATGAAGGGGAAAAAAAATGGACGATTTGGTGACGTTTTGAACTTGAAGTATCGATTTTTCGAAAAAAATTGATCGATTTTTTGTTATAAATAAAAAACTATTAAACGTATTGCTTTTTTGCTTCATCAAACGATAAAAGGATGTCAGCTGAGCATTCTGTCCAAATTTGAAGGCAATCGGTTGAATAGTTTTTGAGAAATCGTGCACACCAGTTGTGAAAAAGCTTTTTCGAGAAAAACGCGTTTAAGGGGGGATTTTTTGATGAAATTGTTTAAAAAAATTTTTGTATGTAGTAAACAGATCAATAAAACTATATGCCAAGTTTCACAAGTTTTCCGTTGTATACTTTCTTCACAAAAAAATTCCCAAAAAGCGGTAAATTTTGCGAAAAAAAGACAATCCCCCCTTAATAACATTTTGGCATTATTGCGGACTAATTTCATGAAGGGGTTAGGCCACTCTAGAGGCCGAAAAAATAGGCATTTGGGGTTTTTTTTTCAGAAAAACTACAAAATTAATCGAGATTACAAAAAAGGGTGTTTATCATACATATCAGTGACTGTGTACAGTAATTTTTTGAAGCGATTCATTTCAAAATGGCAACGAACATAATTCAGACAATTTTCAACCGATTCACTGGAAAAGTTGAATATATCTTGAAAAATACATTGTCTATGGAAGTACGTAGGATTTTTTTTATATTGCATATTTCATCTGTTATTAACAAGTATCTGACGAAATTTTTTACTTTTCAAAAATTTACCTAAAAAATCGTCAGATAATTGTTAATAACAAATAAGCTATGCAACATAAAAAAAATCCTACGTACTTCCATAGACAATATATTTTTTCAAGATATATTCAACATTTCAAGTGAATATATTCAACATTTCATCATAGATTAGTACTCTACGTTCGCCACAAAAAAGATGGCGCGTAATTTAAAATGTCAGGTCAATTCGAGACACCCTTTAAATGACGTTAGTTGGGTCAAAATTTGATCAAAGTTTACTTATCCCGAGATCGCAAGATTGGAGTGTGCGTAAAGTTCGCGGAATAAAAAAAAAAGTCAAACCACAACGAAATTGGTATCAACAACGGACGGCTTTGTGCCACAACAAGCAAAACAACAGCTACGAATTTCAAATTTGTGCAAATCTACACAATCCATGTTTTTTATTCATTAAAACCTACCATAAAGTCGACCATTTTTACATTTTTACATTGACCTATGAAGGGTTAAATTTCAAACAAAGGCTCAAAATATTCCACTTAAAATAATACGGAATATTACTCGTTAACTTTCAGGCAATTGCGTCAAAAATACCGTGAGGATTATTTCGTTCTATTTTTAACGGCAGAGGGGAAATAACGATTCGTCATTTTGAACGAGGAAAAGGTCAACCGACGCAGTGAACAGCAATTTTCATTTTCCTCTCCGTTTTGCGATGCTATCGAGCTCGATAATAACAAGCTGCCGAAAATTCAATCGTACACTCACGCAAACGACAGCATGAGTGACGAGGGGAGAAAAGGGCGGAATAAATAAATGAATGGATTTTATCGCTCAGCATTTGCTGATACCACGTCTGTGCACTTTGCCCCGATATTTTATGACTTAAGCTCAGTGTATATGTACAAGTATCTCCTGCGTGAAGTTTGACTCGGAATGAATGATGGGCCCCAGGCACTTAACAGATCGAGAGTAAGAAGAAGATACGGGGGGTGGGGAGCTGCGCGGGCGACGGTGAGCCGGAAATGTAGGATTTGGAGTTGAAACGTCAGAGGGGCGAAAAAATTGGAGAGCTCTTAACCCTCGTCGCGAAAACTCTCTCAGCATCAATATGAAGGTTTCCTCGTTTCTAGCAGCTCTCGAAGTAGCTTGAATTTATTAATAAAGTTAGGAAGCAGGGAAGTAGTTTAACGACGAGGAAATTAAAAGCCACAGTTTCTCTCTCTCTCTCTCTCTCTCTCTCTCTCTCTCTCTCTCTCTCTCTCCCTCCCCCCTGGCAATACGCAGCGGCGCGTCGTGTCGTAGGAAAACTCTGCGGGACTTACTACGCGTGTACGAAAAAAAGTATATTACAGTCCACATTGAACACGATCGTAAACACAACTTTTTCAAGTCGTCCAAGCCTTGCCTTTCGTTGCTTGCAGAATAATTTCCGTTTATGACGGATTTTCATTATTTCTTTACAAGGCAAGATTTCTTCGCCGTTTTTTATACTTAGCGGATGTTTTATTACTACTTTTGGCTGTTACACGGTGTTAAATTTTTTTAAATATTAATCTTTAAAAATTGATGAAGATTTTTCTTTCGTTAAAGGGGTTACCCCCACTTGCTATTTAAAAAAAAAAAACAATTTTTTTTATTGCATTTTTTTGAAGTATAAGTATCTGAGAATATGTCCTGAAAATTTCAAGTCGATCCGAACAAAATTGACTGAGATATGAGCGTTGAAAGAGAAGAATCCGCGTTGAAAGAGCGTTGAAAGAGAAACTTTAAACGCGCTTTTCTTAAAATGGCATTTCTGAAGTCGGTGACCAAGATTACTCGAACACTAATGAACCGATCTTCTTGAAATTTTGCAGGCTTATTTAATACATAAAAATGTAGTCTTTAATCGTTCGATTTTTTTTTTCGAAAAAAATGGCCGTTTTATAGCCAAAAAACGGCCGTTTTTTTTAAATTAAAATCGAACCATTAACTTTGACTGTCCGCCATTTTGTGAAAAATGAATATTTTTTAAAATCCTTCGATTAAAGACTAGTTTATACTTATATTTGACTAAATCCATCCGCATTTTTTTCTTCAGATGATCCACTTCGCCGCAATGTTGGTCACCGCAAACCGTGTATATAAAAACATTATTTCATTGACGGCCATTTGCCACTAAACAATGTAATATTTTTCAATAAAAAAATTACTGAAAGTTCTTCAAGATGTGTTCTTTAAGATGGTATATTGATCGATTGAAAAAGTTTTGTAGTTTTCTTTAAAAAAATTCACGAAAATGGCCTTTTTTGCGCTACAAGTGGGGGTAACGCCTTAACACTCATATGCAGAATATGGACCAAGAAAAAGTGAGAAATGCTGAAAATTGATGAAACGGTACGCTCTGAAACAAAAAGATTTAATTTATCGAAAAAATTGCTACTTTTTGCAATAGAAAATACTTTTTTTTTATTTTCAAAAACATTTAGGGTCACGTTTTGGACAATAAGGTTGGAAAGATTTATGGCAAATTTCGTCAGAATCTGTAGATTAGTATTTCAGCTATACGTCACGGCAGTTTTGAAAATGCAGTTTAAAAGACCGTGCCATACCTCCACCATTTTTAAAGATTAATCATTTTTTTTAAATACCATGTACCAGCCAAAAGTAGTAATAAAACATATCCTAAGTCTCAAAGATGCCTAAGAAGTGTTTCCTTTTAAAAAAAATCATGAAATTCGGCAAATTTTATCTCACCTCAAGGTATCTCCCCCCTTAAGGATGTATAGGAATGTCCCCGTAATGCTGTTACTTCGTTTTTTTAAGTTCAAAATCGGGACTGGTTGAAAATCATCGTACTTTCCATTTCCAGTAGTTGCGCACCAGCTCTTATCGGACGTTAATTCACACTCTGAGATGATGATAAAAAGCGTAATGAAGAATACTACAAATTGTTTCAGATTTATTGCAACGGTAATTTATTTATGACGGAAACTTTATGGAAAATTTCAGAATTACTCGTTACGTAATCGGGCTGTAATTAATTATATTGCACATCAATTCTTCTAACTCTCTCGATAGGCACTTGCACATGTCGTTACCAATCTGTACGGCAAATTGCATAAAGATGAGCGGCTCGAAGATTGCAACTGACCTGGATTGCGGCATATTCACCCTCAAGAGTTTTGCCTTGATGGCATTAATTATTGACAAGTGGAGATTGAACTGTTAAAAAAAGAAACACTTTGAACGGGAAGTTTGAGGCTTGCTCCACATATGAGCCACTTATGATTGATGATACTTAACATCTAGAAAATATATTGAAGAATTTCAAATTCTAGCTACGTCTGCCTGGGATGTTATATCCCAGACCCAAACCAACCCAAACAAACGCCTCAAAGAGGTTACAAATTTGCGTTGCCTCGCAACTTTTCGAGCTTCCGATTGCTACTTTACTCGAACTTATTTTTTACAAGATTTTCACCCATTTTTGTCCCTTATCCCGCATCCCGAAGCGTTTGCTAAAATTGTCACAGTTTTGCCATTTTACGAGCAGAGGCAGCAATTTTAAGCGACGACACGGATAAAAAATTCCCTGGCAATTCGGCGCTGAATTCACACCTCATTGAGCCTTTTCTCAAAGTTCGTCCGCAATGGAGAAGACGGAACGACGTTGCTCATGGGGTAATTGTAACCTCAAGGAGGTTACAATTTGCGTTGCCTCGCAACTTTTTACAAGATTCCCACCCATTTTTGTCCCTTATCCTGCATCTCGAAGCGTTTGCTAAAATTGTCACAGTTTTGCCATGTATTAAATAAAAATTTCCCTCGCAATTCGGCGCTGAATGCACACCCCATTGAGCTTTTTCTCAGAAGTTCGTCCGCAATGGAAAAGACGAAACGACGTTGCTCAACAGTGTCTGTTCTTGCATCCTCCAGAGAGGGTGAGAGTGCACAAGAGGGTGGTGGAAGAGACAGAGGAGGAGAACGTGGGTTGCTGAGAAGAGGGGTGGACAGAAAGGGGGTTGCGATGTGGTTCTCGGGTTGTCGGAGGTCCCAGTGACGTCGAGCCTGGCACTACAATTACCGCTTTGCGAGTTTCGACCAGGAAGGCCCTCCAGGCTGGCTCCACTGCACGAGCCTCTTCACTGGAATATACCATCCCCCCGGGTGCGGGATGAGCCGCTCGAGAGGCTCGACGAAAGCTCTTCTTTGCTGACCCAACAAACGACGACGATCTCTCTCTCTCTCTCTCTTTCTCACTTCTCTCTGGTTCGTAACTCATTCTCGCGCCCTCTCAAACACCTTGTTAGCAGAGGGCATCCTCCCACGCGCATTCCTGAACAAGCTTGGCATTTCCAACATCACAGACGAGGCCACCACGTACCCTTTTGCCTCTCAAGTTCGCACCTGCCTCCCACACAACACGTCCAATCAACCGCGATGATAATACGAATGGACTTTTCGTCACTCCTCCCCTAATCCTTAAACTAATGTCACGATATTCGCGACCGATGCCAAACAGCAGTTTGGCATTCTTCATTCGCTGTCCGCATTGTACTGGTTCGTAGGAGGGTTAAAAAAGTTCGCAGGTGGCCTAAACGAGGTCAAATCTCGTACCTCACAATTATATTATCCTGTGCCGTATCTTTGGAGCGGTAACTAATTTGGGAGAAATTTAATTTGTGAAAAAAATACCCAATCCTTTTGTTATCAGAACTGAGTCTCATTCCGCTGCGATTGTCATCGGCCATTTTAGCCGCCCCTAGTTAGCAACCGCGCGCCTGCTCTCATTCTATCCAGTTATATACGTATACGTATTCGTATATACGCCTTATTTAATTAGTCGTTTTTCAACGACATTGTTAGCAAGCCTCGGCCCTTGTTCAACTTTATACGTGTCGTCCCGGAGCTTGGTGCTTTCGAACCCTCGAAGAAAACCACCCTTGTCCCTCATTGTAGACATCTCCGAGAGCCGCTGGGTACGGGAATGGCGAAACGCAGAGGAAACGGGGAGAGACTCTCTTTCTTTCTCTTTCTCCCTCTCTCTCTCTCTCTCTCTCTCTCTCTCTTGCCCTCTCTCTCTCTCTCTCTCTCTCTCTTTCTATCTATCTATCTATCTATCTGTATCTATCTCTCTCGCTTTCTCTCCATCGTACGTGTTCAAGTTGGCCTCGCTGGCTCGAGGGAATGAAGAGTACGAGACAGAGAGAAACGACGACGAGAACGAGAGTGAGAGAGAGAGAGAGAGAGAGAGAGAGAGAGAGGGAATGAGAGGAAAAAGAAAATGGAAAATATAGGCAAGAGAGTGCAGTCTGGCTGTATTTGAGGTTACGTGTGCGTGTGAATCAAGACTCTTTCAGAAACTCCATTCAAACTGATATAGAGAGCACAGTGTGCATTGCTTTTCGTAACCTCGACTGGCTTCAATCGACGTCCGGCTAGCCTCCGACCTCGTTCGTTTCACGTTCCCCTGAACCGAGGTATTCCCTTGTGCTCTCGATCTGCAGACTGTTTCGAGTCAAATCGAACTGCCCTGAACCCTCGCGATTGTTTTCTTTGCAGCCTCCCTCCTTCTCATTTTACTCACGTCCTCGGAGAGTCCAAAGGTACTCCAAAGTTCCAAATTTCGGTATGAAATGGAATTAAACATCGTTCGAAAGAGATGCTGAGTGGAAGTAGACAGTGCTGGTCAGACTCCATTTAAATGGCAACTGACTAGAAAGTTGCGTCAGGGTAACATGATCCGTGAATTTTACCAAAAAGTAAATAGGGAGTTACTTTTACCCCAGTTCGTAAACAGTAACGAGGGCCTCACTTCTTGGGGCCCCACCCTATGAAGAAAGCTCTGCAGACTCAATTGTAGGTGCAAGATAAATGAAAGATTTTACCATTAGAGTACCGTAAAATGGGGTTACTTTGAACAGGATTCGGAAGTTTTTTGTAGGTAACTTTTTTTGAATATCGTAAACTTCAACTTTTTTTGCTACGATAGAACAACGTGTCCTTTGGCTATCAAATGTATAAGTAAGTCAAGCCCCACAACCCCACAATTTTATAATTTTTTTTTTAGTGTCAAAGCAACCTCCAGTGTGAGTTTTCTTTGACGAGGCATCGAAATGCAACTTATGTCAAAGGTCAAGGGTTATTGACATCGTTTTGATACAGAAATGTAATATTTTATGCATTATACATGAAATTAAATAAAAAATAACGATTTACAATCAAATTGTCATCTTTATTAAGGGAACATTTTACATAAAAATATAAAGTACCTAGGGTACCTGGGTACTCTAGGTACTTTATATTTTTATCATTATTGTATTATTATTTATTATTATCCAATATAAGTACCTAGGCCATTAATCAGTCTTATAATTATCATTGAGATAAAAATCAACTTGAGCAACATTATAATAAACTTGAACAACAAATTTGAGCAGCAACAGAAAAAAGCTCGCTGCGCACAAATTTAAGGTAGTTCCTCTGCGAAAATCTCAACCAAAAGTTTACATACCATGTTCATGTTTAAAAGATTGATAATTGGTTTAATTAGTAATGAATAAAATTAAAAACTACGCAATATTGACTCGGTACTAGTAGATAATACGATGGATATCATTTATTGCCGTAAAATATATTTTGTATTGTGTTTTTGATCGACGATTGCCAGTAAACTTTTTGCCGGAACTGTCCAGGCTTTGCCCCAATTGTTTTTTTTCCAGGCTTTGCCAGGCTTTGCACCAAAATTGTGAAGGCTTCTCATGGTTATATCTTGGAAACAAGATGGTGAATCATTCTCATTTTTTTTTTCACATTATTCGTGATATCTTACTGTAGCTTATACTCGTTTTTTATTCATTTCTTAATTTTAGTTTTGACGGTAGAATTAATGATGCTCTGTTTGCCCTTCATAACGCATTTGTTACGTGTAAACCAAGCCAACTTTAAGTGTAAATATCTCAGGTTTGGGGTGGTCAAACTTATTCAAATTGCACAGATGTTTGGATAATGTATTAAATAACGTATATGTCAAATTTCAACCATTTCTTAATTCAACTCTTCTGTGGAGGTACTACCTTAAACCGTATTTTGGCGCTTTGTTAAAATAGCCCCAAAAGCTGTCAAAGTTACCCTCAATGTCAATTTAACCCAATTTCACGGTAATCCACAGTTGTTGGCCCTTCATGTTGTACGCTTGTTTTTTTTTCATCAGACGGCGAAATATCGAAAAATAATTTCGAGATTTTTTTCGTTAATGCCACAATTGACGTTGGCGAGAGTCGAATTCGGTTCGGTTTGAGGTTAAAGTCCCCGTATATCGTATAGGAAATACGTGTGTGGAACGAGCTGAATAAAAGTGAGAAAAAGAAGACCTTGCCTCACCGGAACATTCGACAAGAGGGCGAGTTCTCGTGGAGAATAAAGTCTCCCGTACGAGAGAATTCGAAGCCCCGAAGGGAATATCCACAATTTTCCGCAAGCCAAAGGGCGTATCTCACGTGGCCCCCGCGTTTGTACTCACGTGAGAGGATGTCCTTGTGGATTTGAAAATACGGTAGGTACGCTTATTCGTCATTCGTGTCTCGAGCGTCGAACGACGTCTCGATACATTCAATGGACACCAGGGAGCGCTCGCGAAAGCATCGCCAGAGGGCGCTCGAAACCTTTTCCCCTGTTACATCCTAGCGAATGTGCCTTCCCTCGGTTATTCCCAATATGCTCATTTGCCGTTATAAGCTTATTATTAAATGTATAAATCTAAGAATAAGATGAATAACCGCGTAAAAGGGAACGTGCGTACGTTTCGCACGCATATTCAACCCACAGCGATATACGCATGATAGCAGCACCGTCAGTTATCGCCTTTTCCTATACCATCGGCTGTCAACAAGAACAAGATCTCAGGCGAATATTCCAAGAAGAGCTGTCCAACGAACAACCAACCATCACCTCGATCAACAGACTCCAAAAAATCTACGCCGGCCCAACTGCATGAGAACCAAGAAAGCCTCGACCCTAGATTATTTAAACATAACATAAACTAGACGGCTCCGACGAGCTTATAACTCCGACTAAATAATAAGACATCCGATCTCGCAGCGTAGTCCGATATACAAACCTCTCGATATGAGAAGTCACCATAGCCATAAATCGACATAACACAAACCATGCGAATGCTTAGGTCTCTGATATCGAACTCTATATCCCATGCGCTTTTTCGCCGAAACACGAGACAAAGGTCTCCTTCTCTTCATACGCATATTAGTCAGAACCGATGGCCTGAGATAAGGCCACGCACGTGCCTAACGAATCTGTAAAGTATTCGCATACCATACCGCGACCAATCACGCTAATCAACCGATATCTTCACGACCAATGGTCCAATCCCTAAAGAACTAGATGACCAAGACCACACTCTCCCACGTCCCTTCTCCCACTACTGAACCTCTCCTAATTTTTATATCAAGAAAGACTTCCTTCCTGAAGTCAGTCGCCCGTCAACTACCATCGACTCAAGTTCTTCTATCAAGTCTAAATCTCAGTCTCCCGATAATCTTCATCAAGTTCAATCTCAGTCTTCCGTCAACCAACATCGAATCAACTTCTTCTATCAAGTCTTAACCCAGAAGCCTAAAGAATATCTCCGATTATCCTTCATACGAACCGTCTTCATTTTTCGAGTCTCAAAAGTTTTATTTACACTTGTATAATTTCTATCATCGGTCCGTGAATATCAATCTCAATTCATCGACCTTGCGCGCCATTCATATTTCTATCTACGCGTAGTGCCGTCGTAGTAAACACGTCGAGTATACACACGACCAGCCGAAAATCCTGCGAGCGTCTTACCAGCAATTGTACCAGCGAGCGCACCAGGCCAAGAGCGAAGGCCCTTGTAACGCGAGCGACAACAAACATCCACGCGAGCGAGCGAGCGAGCGAGCGAGCGAACGACCGAGTGTCAAACACAACGAATGTAAGCTAACTTTACCTTTTCTTTTTGTATCATTCATCGTAAACCTGATCGCTTCAAACCGTCTAGTAATCGTACAATAAACAACATAGTGTCAATCGTACACCAAGTCTGTCGAATTATCCCTCAATTTCGAAACATCGTGTCAATTCCTTAATTCTACTCTTTCCCACGCACTACCCCTTTTTACCCTCATCCCGTGCTATTGCGCTAGGCGTAGGCAACAAAGAGGGAAACGAAAATATTATGCTCTCATCCCTTCCGGATGTGACATATAAATTTTTGGGGGCCCCTCCGGGATTAGAAAAAAGGGAATGTGCTAATTAATCCAACGTCCATAAGTGATTCGAAAATGTATACATCGGATTTATTACCTGGTTTGGAACCTCCTAAACGATCGACCCTTACCTGCCAAAATTATGAAAATCAAGAACACCATGCCATCGAGTACCAAAGGGTCCTAAATGAACAAAACTCAGTTGTTTGCCAAATATGCAAAAAAATCGGCCATTTAGCAGATAGATGTTTTCAGTTAAAGAACAAAACGCCCAAATCCAAACGACCCGTTTGTCGGTATTGTAAACGGATAGGACACACTATCGAAAACTGCCGTACCCGCGAATATAATAACACGCGAAATGGTCCGAATACCCCTCGGGCAGCCGCGCTGCGAGACCCTACGATCTCAAAGCGTCCGGTCTCGATAATCATTCCACCCGAACCTATCTTACCTACACTATAAACGCAGAAGATTTCGTTAACCTACCCTCGGTGTGTATCGGAGCGCACCGAAAAAAAAAAAATAGCGATGTTAGACAGTGGCGCTATCCCGAACCTCATTAAAAAAACAATACAATTTCGAAACTTTATTCTACATCATACCTGACGAGCTTTGACTCCCTAACCCCGGTTTATTGAGGTCCCAATCGTTTTTTTTTTTTTGCAATAAATTCCAAAATAAATTTTAAGACGGAATGCCTTGAATGTGAAGACAAGGCATGTCCGTTTAAACGAACAAACGAACGCGACGAGGTCGTAGAAATCCCGCCCGTTCGAAATCTCTTTCCACATTCGAGTCGAAAACCGCACGTTAAAGGAAGGGTATATCCCGCCTTTAAAAATCCGTAAGGGTGTTTACCCCGGCGACTGCCCCGGTACCAAACATCAACGGAAAGGCCCATTTGAAGGTTTTCAACGCCACAAATGACGCCGTACGACTGATCGTGCCGGTCATAAAACTACAGGAATTCGACATCGTGGAAAACAAAAGCAAACAAAAACAAAATCAGATTGCATGACAATCTCCAATTCTAATCCAATTTCTCGCGATGCTAATCCCAATTTCTCGCGATGCTAATCCAATTTCTCGCGATGCTAATCCCAATTTCTCGCGATGCTAATCCAATTTCTCGCGATGCTAATCCCAATTTCTCGCGATGCTAATCCCAATTTCTCGCGATGCTAATCCAATTTCTCGCGATGCTAATCCCAATTTCTCGCGATGCTAATCCAATTTCTCGCGATGCTAATCCCAATTTCTCGCGATGCTAATCCCAATTTCTCGCGATGCTAATCCAATTTCTCGCGATGCTAATCCCAATTTCTCGCGATGCTAATCCAATTTCTCGCGATGCTAATCCCAATTTCTCGCGATGCTAATTCAATTTCTCGCGATGCTGACCCAATTTCTCGCGATGCTAATCCCAAATTCTCGCGATGCTAATCCAATTTCTCGCGATGCTAATCCCAATTTCTCGCGATGCTAATCCAATTTCTCGCGATGCTAATCCCAATTTCTCGCGATGCTAATCCCAATTTCTCGCGATGCTAATTCAATTTCTCGCGATGCTGACCCAATTTCTCGCGATGCTAATCCCAAATTCTCGCGATGCTAATCCAATTTCTCCCGATGCTAATCAAATTTCTCGCGATGCTAATCCAATTTCTCGCGATGCTGATCTCAATTTCTCGCGATGCTAATCCTAATTCGGACGTAGATTGCACGACAACTACGCCGGTCCAGAGCCCAGTAGTGGCCAATAAAAAAAAAAAAAAAAAAAAAAAAATCGACAATAACGTCGAAATAAAACTTTGTCAACGCTCCTGTCAGAGCGATGATGAAGAAAAACTAAACAAAACAAAAAGCAAAATCAAAAACGAATAAAATCCAAAACGAAAAAGAAAAATCCAATACGATTCAAAAACAAAACGAAAGAGGAAAACCCAAAATAAAACAAAACCAAAACGGAAAAGGAAAATCCAAAACAATTCAACATCAAAACGACAAAAAGGTTCCAAAAATGAAACAAAACTCGAATCAAATTTCAATCACAAAAGCAAATTCGCGAACGAACGTAAATTCTATCGTCACCTCCAAGTCAATATCGCATATAATGGAAAATTCGAAAATCGCGTTACAACATTTGGCGCGCAAATTAGACCAGACTAGTGATAGCAATGCCGAAAACAAAAATCCAACGACCTTTACTGTTCAAGCAGATGTCCACCCTGTCTCGCGTGAGAAAAATACAAAGATCGTCACTCGCTCTCAAGCCAAGAGCCCTATAGAACAAGTGCACGAATCATGTGGCGACTACGCTAGCATCGAGGCCAACGCGCCTGCAGCCCAACGCGTAGATGCGCACTCCAAAACTCGACACCTTACGCGTCGAATTCGTAAACTCATAAATTACGCAGAGAGTAGCGACGGCGAGACGAAGGCCGACATGGTAAGACCCATACGCACTAGTCGACCCGCGGAGGGCATTGCCCCGAAATCAGCTGAGGGCCCTGACAAGCGCAAAGCACTTCCGATCGCTCGCTCCAAAAACTTTACCAATCCTAATTCCGATAATTCGACAAATTCAGACTTCAACTCTGTCGATTCACAACCCTCCGAAGACAAAGATCCTCCAGCGGAGGAAAGAAAAATATTAGAATTCAAAATTGCAAATTTCATCAATACCAAAGAGTTGTTCCATTTTTGAAACGATAATCCGGTTTATTTCACCAACTCAACGGGTAAGCCGTATGACCCTGGAGGACACAAGGGTGTCCCAAAAACCGATTTCAATCGTTATAAATAAATAATCATAATAATTAACCTGTTTTTCAGATGGCCGTTATCAATCTACTCTGTAACGTTTAACGATATCACCTTTGCAATCGTAACCAGAGAAACATATGAATTTTTTTTTATTACAGTATTCTCAGTATAGAACATCCGAACTTGTTTATATTAAAAACTCGCGAACTTAGATATAATTGCCTACATGTATTTGAAATTCATATACGTCGCCATTATATTACATTAGAAAAACATTATATTACGATACGCATACGCAACAGTGTAGCAAAGAGCGCCAAATGCTCCAAAACAATTTGTGGTCCAAGTGGTCCAAGCCTCGGACAAATTGTATACAATTTAGGAGAGAAACCGAGTTATATAGCGGTACTTGCTGGCGAAACAGTACACGTTATTCAATATATAAGAGTACAAGTAAATCTGACCAGGTTAAAAGAATTTTACCATCAATCTCCTGTCACTCGCCGGAACGAAATAAATCTCCTAATTCCTCGAACGCATATATCACCAAAAAACCTCAAACAACCTGCAATTCCTTACTTTCCTCATATTACCTTTTCGGAGACACTTGGTACAAGCTCATCCCTGTTCTGGTCGAAGCCACACCACCTGTAATCACGAAATCGACGACGAAGTCTTTTCGGAGATACACCAACCCAGGATCACCAGCATCATATGGGATCAATTCCAGAAAAATATATCAACAACGGACGAGAACGCATGTTTTCCGTGGAGAAACCCGCTGTCGTAAACAACATGACACGGGTCAACAGTGGTCAAAACAATGTCAGTCAAGAGGAGAAGTTCTTAAATCTCCTGTAAAAGAACAATCTATAACACCAAGCGGACTTCATCTGGAATCACACCTGGGAAAAGTCATTCAATTCGGTACAGCAAGCGCTGGTTTCACCCGAACGTCACTCGTCGTGCGAACGATCAAGGTCCTCGTAGATACGGCGATCCATGCATACAGCCTGCACCCTGTGGACGGCTGGTCAAGTTATCTCGTCGATGCAGTATGGGACTCGGTTACGTACCTCCTGATGCACCTGGCTAAACAACTCAAAAAGTAAACGTCAACGGATGCAGTGCCTGGTCAAGAACTTCATCAACTCGTGTCGGCCCCTCCAGCTGAACCAGAGGGCCAATATCAACGCTGCAGCACATGATCTGTACCCTGTCATCTCCGATCATCCAGAAAACAACCAATCTTCCAAACCGCGTTCCTTCCCTTAAATTCGCACGAGGAGACTTACGATATTCCTGATTATACTAATAATAATTTTTTTTCTCGTCATCGTTCTTTTAGCCTTGTCAAGTAAGAGATAGAGTAAAATAAGTAAATAAGTATCTATGCATGAGGATAAACAAAAAGAAGAAAACACGCACGCTTAAATTTCATAGCAAAATAAAAATATATATATTTTTAATTAAAAAAAAACGGAGAACAAAGAAAAACTTCCTCATACAAAGATCTATATATACAATAATAAGATACACATTCTTTCCTTCTTCTATGGTCTACATAATACTCAAATCCAAAGATTGTATCTACCGACACCACAACCACTCAAGAATAGGCTGATGACGATATTGAGATAACCTTCGGAACATTCATAATAATTGAGCGGGACGCTCAATCTTAAACCGGGGAGGTGTTACATCCTAGCGAATGTGCCTTCCCTCGGTTATTCCCAATATGCTCATTTGCCGTTATAAGCTTATTATTAAATGTATAAATCTAAGAATAAGATGAATAACCGCGTAAAAGGGAACGTGCGTACGTTTCGCACGCATATTCAACCCACAGCGATATACGCATGATAGCAGCACCGTCAGTTATCGCCTTTTCCTATACCATCGGCTGTCAACAAGAACAAGATCTCAGGCGAATATTCCAAGAAGAGCTGTCCAACGAACAACCAACCATCACCTCGATCAACAGACTCCAAAAAATCTACGCCGGCCCAACTGCATGAGAACCAAGAAAGCCTCGACCCTAGATTATTTAAACATAACATAAACTAGACGGCTCCGACGAGCTTATAACTCCGACTAAATAATAAGACATCCGATCTCGCAGCGTAGTCCGATATACAAACCTCTCGATATGAGAAGTCACCATAGCCATAAATCGACATAACACAAACCATGCGAATGCTTAGGTCTCTGATATCGAACTCTATATCCCATGCGCTTTTTCGCCGAAACACGAGACAAAGGTCTCCTTCTCTTCATACGCATATTAGTCAGAACCGATGGCCTGAGATAAGGCCACGCACGTGCCTAACGAATCTGTAAAGTATTCGCATACCATACCGCGACCAATCACGCTAATCAACCGATATCTTCACGACCAATGGTCCAATCCCTAAAGAACTAGATGACCAAGACCACACTCTCCCACGTCCCTTCTCCCACTACTGAACCTCTCCTAATTTTTATATCAAGAAAGACTTCCTTCCTGAAGTCAGTCGCCCGTCAACTACCATCGACTCAAGTTCTTCTATCAAGTCTAAATCTCAGTCTCCCGATAATCTTCATCAAGTTCAATCTCAGTCTTCCGTCAACCAACATCGAATCAACTTCTTCTATCAAGTCTTAACCCAGAAGCCTAAAGAATATCTCCGATTATCCTTCATACGAACCGTCTTCATTTTTCGAGTCTCAAAAGTTTTATTTACACTTGTATAATTTCTATCATCGGTCCGTGAATATCAATCTCAATTCATCGACCTTGCGCGCCATTCATATTTCTATCTACGCGTAGTGCCGTCGTAGTAAACACGTCGAGTATACACACGACCAGCCGAAAATCCTGCGAGCGTCTTACCAGCAATTGTACCAGCGAGCGCACCAGGCCAAGAGCGAAGGCCCTTGTAACGCGAGCGACAACAAACATCCACGCGAGCGAGCGAGCGAGCGAGCGAGCGAACGACCGAGTGTCAAACACAACGAATGTAAGCTAACTTTACCTTTTCTTTTTGTATCATTCATCGTAAACCTGATCGCTTCAAACCGTCTAGTAATCGTACAATAAACAACATAGTGTCAATCGTACACCAAGTCTGTCGAATTATCCCTCAATTTCGAAACATCGTGTCAATTCCTTAATTCTACTCTTTCCCACGCACTACCCCTTTTTACCCTCATCCCGTGCTATTGCGCTAGGCGTAGGCAACAAAGAGGGAAACGAAAATATTATGCTCTCATCCCTTCCGGATGTGACACCCCGACCATAGCGTTCTCCTCATCTTTTCATGGGTCCTTTGAACACCTCGAATTTCGGAGTCCGGTGGGAGAATACTTTGTTGGAAAAAAAAACTCGAATTCCTTAGTCGCTTTTACTTTTTTTTGTTCGTCTACGACGCTTGCATTTTCTTTGCGCTTATTCGCAGCGAGTGAATTTGTAAAGCGTCCCGGTATTCCATTTGCATGTGTCGTGCTCTTTTTATTTCGTCGAGGAATCCCTGGAATTGATGGAAAATTTTTATGAGCTATGGTAGTTTTTGTACGGGATTATTTCTGGAAGACAGAATAAGCAATCGGAAAAAAATGTAGTTAGAATGAATATTTATAGAATTAAAACGATCATTCAATCAATATTTTTGTTAAATAATTATTATTCATATTTTAAAATCAGTAAATAAAATGTAATAATTAAAATATTTTTAATCTGTTCTTCACCTCAAACGGAACACCCATCACAGCGTATGACGTCATTCGTGTGTAAACAAACGTTTCCGTGCGCGTATTTTCACTTGTTTACGTTTTTTGACATGGAACCAGGATTTAACCAGGAACCCCAAACTTCACAGAAAAGTGAAAAATAACACCTTGCACTTGATTTTGAGGTTAGCTTGTCGTTTGTTTACACACATTCGACGTCAGACGTTCTGAGATGACGTGGTGTAACATTTGCGCGGCAATTTAAAAAAAATGACATTCAGACATAATTTTAGGTACTGAAAAAGCGTTATTTATACAAAATAACATTTTTCACGGCTATATATATCCATTATGTTTAATTTGAAATACTTTCTGAAAAGTTGTCCGACTCCCTGGATTTATTTATTGTGTACTTATAGTTGAGGAAAATATTGGACAAAAACGCCGAGGATACAGATAATGTATATAAAAAATCATTTGTATTTTCAATCATTATTATTATCAAGTTTCATATTTAACGATATGACTGTTAATGCATTTAAATTTATTCATCCAATCGTCCTTTCAGAAAAAGTCGTTTATTTGAAAAAATCATAGACGAACAAATTTGACTATAAAATTGTCTTTCACGAACCCGAATATTTAACAATTAACTGACTTTCACTCATAATTAAGTTTAAAAAAACATCCCAGTATTCTGTTAAAATATGAATAATAAGCTTAGAAAAATGTGACTAGCCAAAGAATGGGCCTACTAGCCAAAAAAACGACCGTGGGGTCGTTTTGACCCCACGGTCTTTTTCGTGCAAATACATATTTTCCAATGCATCTTTCACTTTGAACGAATCTTTAAGCACCGAATTTTTTATTTTCTTAAAAAAAAAATTTAGCCCATAAACTAAGGATCATTGACTACTAAAAACATCTCTACAAAAAAAAATACATATTTACCGAAATACAACGATCTGAAAAACGTCTGAGGTCCGATCAACCCCGCATGCAATCAGAGATTCATGGCGGAAATGTGCAGTCGAAGGGTTAAAACAAAATATCAATGATAAAACTTGGAAAAATGTGACTAGTAATCGAATATTTTCGTAGTCGTAACTTTTCGCAGAAAATATAAAAATGTCTAAATCTACTAACTTTGCGCGAAATTTTTTATTCCAGCTTATCGTTGTATGTAATAATTGATTGTAACTTATGTTTTATTAAACGCCACTGTAATTTACCGATGATTCAGAAGGCTGCTTATGCCCCCACAAAGTACGTTCCTCCGCGAAAGTAACACCTTAATCGAATTCGACATTTAATCAACATTTAAATTACGCCCAAGCAGACAGTACTTCTTTTCATGATTTTTACGTGTCACAAAAATGCCTGCTGTCATGCTGACTCAGCGAGGAAAAAGTGACAAAAAAAATTAGGGAAAATCACGAGCAAAATTTGTCCAAGGGACGACAACACAGTGGACTGTGGCCAACGAACCATCCACTTGTTAGGAGCGGTTACAAATGCTTCGTGAACGTCGACACTCTCTTTCTCTCTGTCCCTCTCCCTTGCTCGCTCTGCTCCGTCTCTCAAAAGCTCGTCCAGGTTTAAGGGTGAGTTGGAACGAGACGACTCTTGTCCACTGGGAAAACTACCCTTAGACTGGATTACCGCGGGGGCTCCCAATGGTGAAGGAAACGTAACCACGAGACGGGAACAGTTGCGTTTACTTCGTGTATACCGTTAAGGGTAGTCGCTTTCACAAAAGACTTATAACTTGTTAGACCGTAATTTGGGATATTAATATTCTGTTGTCCTTAATCACAAGCAAAATGTTGCCCTATGATCTTAAATGGCGAAAGTCATTCGAAATAATCGTCTCATCTCGTCATTCATTTTCGGATCCTCAAGGGGTTAACATGATCCGGCTCATTCTCAAAAAAAAAAAACCATTCAACGAAATTTTCGACATCACAATCTTATCTGGACGATGCACCTCCAAAAAAACAACCCTCCAATTAGTTATGCAATATAATTAAGAAAACTGTTATCAAAATTATTATTATTATTAAAACTAACATTATTTAGATTATTATAAAAAATCTAAATTTTCTAAATCAACAATCTAAATAATCTATTATCTATTATCTATACACATTATCGATTATCTAAATTATCTAAAAAATTATTAAGATTAATTAATGATTATTGTATTATTATTTCAGACTTTACGAGAATACAAAAGACGTTCAAGTATCCATTCATGCTGTCGCATATAATTTCCCCAAATAACAATCCAATTAGCCGGGAAGTCAAGCAGCACATTGGCCATCTTGATTTTGCAATTTTTCCTTTCTCACGGAGTAGTGAGTGTGACAGTTTTGACATTGATCGTTGATAGGTAGACACACGGAGGCACACAAACACGAGACCGGACATAAGTTTGGCACTTGACACGTCACATCGTAACGAAGTAGCGACGTGCATGCAACAGAAGTAAATTAATCCTGATTAACCCGTAATCACGTAGTCATTTCGCGATACTATGCATACATGTACACGTACCTCTGCGCTTGGCTCTGTGCAGCAGGTAGCTCGAGGGCTTTTCCCGCTTCCAATTTGTGTCGTCGGCTATTAATTCACACACGCACAACGCGCGTTACAGCACCGAGGCCTTTCCTCGTCCCCTGGCAATATTATTAACACGGTGTCACTGTCAACAGGAATTATCAATGTTGTCGCAGCAACTGACGCTCGAACTCGCCGAGAAAACTTCCCGTCGATCACGCGACTGAATAAAGAAAATAAACTCTACGGAGGCTTGCGAAAGATTACGTGGGGTTGCAAAAATCAATTTTCGTTAACACTCGACGCGACGATAAGCGGGTTCATTTAATTAACCGAGGTACACAGCTCTTTCCGAAGCAGCGGCGACCTCCGAGCGCGCGCTGGCTCGAGCTTCGAAAGGGCGCATAGCTCATTGAGACTCCATAGTTCTTTGACCCTTTAAAGCATAGTGACATACTGGTATGTCACCTACTTCCACTCTGTTTTTCTTGAATAAAACCATTTTTTAGCGCATAACGACGAATGTAAATGTATATTTAGGATGTTGGGAGATCAATTGTTACTACAATATCAATATTAAGGGCTTATGTTGCACTTAGTGCATGTTGATCATCACTACAGTACAAAAAAAAACACGTTTTTTAGACAATAAATGTAATTGTGCCTAATCTAGCAGGTAAACCATACACAAGAAATGAATTCAGTGACTTTTTTGGGTCGCTGATTACGAATTCGAGCTCAAAATCCAGACATTCAAAACGGCGAATCCAATATGGCGGACCAAAACCGGACATTTTACTGGAATTACTGAAACATTGGGGTTGCTCAATATGTTGACTCTGTTATACTGAATTTCTAATAGAATTACACCATTACCCGGAGCTAACGGCGAGGACGTAGCAAGTTTCTAGCTCCATATTTTCTTTATTTTTATTTGTTTTATTGTATTTTATGCTTTTTCATTTTATATATTTTTTATATTATATATTATTATAATATATTATAAATATATATTTATATATTAATTATAATATATAAATAATTTTATATATTATTATAACGCAATCAAACAATTTTTGCATATGTGGTCCGCCATATTGGATCCGCCATCTTGAATTTTCAAATTTTGAGTGCAGATTTCTAATCAGCGACCCCGAAAACCCCCGAGTCCCAACTTTCGCTTTCATCAAACGATTTTTGCATTTATGGTCCGCCATATTGGATCCGCCATCTTGAATTTCCAAATTTTGAGTGCAGATTTCTAATCAGCGACCCCGAAAACCCCCGAGTACAAAGTTTTGAGCTGATTGCACGTAAGGAAAAATGTATGCTTCAAAGGGTTAAGGGCTTACATCCATCTAGAGGCCAACAAAAATGGCCAAAGTCCGATTTTTTTCCGGGAAACGCTTGGTAAAAAATAAACGCTTTTTTAACACAATGGTACATATATTGAGAGCCTTTAAAAAAGATCACCAAAAAATACAGAAAAACAAAAGAAGCATGGCCGCCGGCAGATGATGACATTTTTTCGCGACGTTTGGCGGTGAACACTCTTGAGGTCACAGCCTCGGCTTGCAATGTCGTGGTCACATGGGGTCTGTGTGACCCCAGCGATATTTAAACGATTTCAACGCTGATTCTATTGTTCCGAATGGCTTATAAAAATTCAGGGGGTTAGTGTGAACCTTCTAGAATGTGGCATTCTTAGTATAATATTGTAATTGACATTTTAAATGGCGAAAAAAAATTAGGAAGGCATCAATACGTGAAAAAGAACTTTTTACTTAAAAAATAATCACTCTTGCAATTTTCAATTTAAAAAAATGTAGGTTAATACACTTGAGATGTGACAGTTTAAGGGAAAAAATAGCTTCATAGTGGGCGCTTCAAAAGAGGTATTTATTTGGACATTTGTAGAGGGCCCGGAGTAAAAAAAAACGATAATCGTCAAAAATGAGCAATTTATTCGCAACAGCGGCTCGAAAAATTATGAGATTATAGTGAAAACACAAAGAAAGATATAAAATAAGATATTACAGAATACAAAATATTCAAAAATCGTGAATAAATCAAGTTTGTCCCCCACAATCGATACAGATGAAAACTCTGTGCTTGTCGCACATTCTAAATGGTTTTATGGTTTTCCAGGCAGTATTGTAATGAGTTTTTAATGACGGAGACGGAGGTCGCAAAGAATTCGCATTTCAGACCAATTCGTATAAACTTGATAGAAGGAAATTTTACCGTTCTCATATTCATACTTACATTACGTAAAGTGATCTCACGCAAAAAATACCATTTTTTTCGAAAAAATATACGTACAGGTCACATGGGGGTCAAAACGACCCCGGCGCTCGCCCGATTTTTTTTTGCATCGTCTACCACGACGAAACTGCTGTCGCGAATCATCCTATCCTAATTGGTAATCACAAAGGACACTCCAAAGCACCCATACAAGGCAGGCCAGCCCCTTTGGCCGTCTACAACTTATAGCAATTTTGGCTCAAAGGGGCACGTGGGGTCGCCTGGACCCCATGTGACCGCGGAGGGCTACCCGGTCCGTCTGAAATCTAAAAACCAAACGGGTCATTCGAATTAACAATAAATACGAGATCGAACAATAAAAATGAAGATCGTCGATATTTTAAATCATTTCTTTTAACAAAGTGGCGGCGAATTGAAAATGGAGCATACAAAATCTATGAAGAAAAATCGTAATTTTTTGAGTAACTATTAGAAAATGAAGATCGATTTTAAAAAGTCCTCATCGTATCTCCTGTAAATTCGAAAACAATTCATCGAGTGGTTCTCCAGATATACTTTCTACCGACTTTGAAGACAGCATCATCTGCCGGCAGCCATGTTTTTGTTGCTGTTCGGCATTATTGGTGACTTTTTTTAAAGACTCTCAATATATATACCTTCGTGTTAAAAAAAAACGCCTTTTTTCGCCAACCATCTCCCAGAAAAAAATCGCAAAAATGTGTACCTTCGCACTTCCTTAGAGCTTACGTTGATGCTGAGGAATTTCTGCAAGCGGTTCGCCCGGCTTTCAAAGTGGTCTCGTCGTCGCAACAAAATCGTCTAGCGAATCTAGGCAAACTGTCACAAAGAAAAATCAAAGATGAATTCTTGACTCCTTATGAATCTAAGTCGATCGAAGGGTCGCTCAATCACGGGTCATTTTGAATTCGTATAATCTTAGAACGACGTTTGACGAGCTACGACAAATGAACCTTCATTTTTATTCATCAAGCCGTACGATAACGATTTCTTGACCGCCCTCTCCACCTACCGAATGACAAACTTTGCGATACGAGTTTGCGGGGGGGGGGGGATAGATCATTCCCGTAACGCGGTATGAAAATGAAACATCGTGGAACGAAGCGTAGGGGTGGAGAATGAAAAAAAAAACCAAAACGCAATGAAGAAGAAGCGAGACAGATATACCGAGCTGTCGAGCGCGATAATTAAGCGGACGCTGTCGAGGCTCGATAAAACTCAATGAAATATGAAAATTGGACGGTGTCGGGCAGCGAGAACGTTGTACTCGTTCTCTCTCTCTCTCTCTCTCTCTCTCTCTCTCTCTCTCTCTCTCTCTCTCTCTCTTCTCTCTCTCTCTCTCTCTCTCTCTCTCTCGCTCTCTCTCTCTCTCGCTCTCTTCCTGGTGCTACGTGGTTGTCCAGGCTCCCCGAAAACCCCGAAGGGGTGGGTCACCATATATGCACTTCTACGGGGCATTTCAACCCGAAACGGTCATCAGATACCGCTGTTTTTTTTTTCCCTCGCCATCTCAAACTTACAAGAACATTCACACATCAATTCAGATTTTTCGAAATAATCCTTCGACCTAAAAAAAATTAGAATATTCAGGTCTCACTTATCTTGACCTGATGTCAGTTCAACGTAAGGGAAAATTTTGCAAACTCTATGTTAGTGGATAAAATTGTCTAAGATGCCGGATGAAAGTCAGGCTTGACCGTCTCGGGTCAACAAATTCCATTGACGTTTCGAAAAGCTTGCAAAAAATACTCCTGTGAGCTCATGACCACTGTGTAGGTAGGAGAGAAGTGTCACCAATTGGTGGAGTGTCGAAATAAGGCCACTTTGTCCTACTTTTATTTCCTTATTTTTATCAATATTGAAAAAATTTCTTCCAGAATTCCATTCTATATATCTGAATAAGCGATTCAATATTCATTTTCTATAAGTTTCTATAAGCTTCATTAGCTTATCAATTGTCGGTACTTATTCTGGTGCTCAATATTCTCACTTTTTCAATGTTTTTTTTTCCTTGAGGATAAAGTATGTAAGAATAATGAATAAAAATTAATTTCTCGTGTTTCCGAAGCTTCGAACGAATCCTAGGGAACAATGCAAAGTCGTGTAACCAAATTCATCTGGAATGGCCCATATGTGTATTCAGATATGAGCAGAATGAGAGGGTTGAAAAAAAAGCCCCTTGATGTTCCGTTTCGTTGCTCTCGATGTTACTCTACCGACGTGTGCTCTGCTGGCATGTCCCAGCGCGGTAAAATGTGTGAGAGAGGGGGGACGGGGGAGAGTAAATTCGTTCGATCTGGCCCCCGGAGCGGTTGTTACCGAAATTAGTTCGGCTCTCACACGCCAATATAAATTGGCGGTAAAGCGAACGAGCTCTCGCGTGGCATACACGTGCCAGTGTTGTTTCACTCTCGTCTTTTTACCCCTTTTCGCTGTCGATTGTTGATGGCTTTTTATTTTATTCGTTGATTAGCTACTGAAAAGAATTGCGATAACACGTTACGGTCCCCGATCTCGTTAAACGCTCCGAGTATTTTTCGCTCGGAGTCTCGTGCAGGTGAATGTGCACACACATATATATATTTCGCCATCGCTGCCAACTTTGCATTTTAGCCACTATTGAGACGTTGCACAAGGTGCTGGCTTAGAAAATTTTATTCGCTCCTCCGATCAATTCCTGGCCTGCTTGGTGACCCAATTAATTTATGACATGTGGGAATTAAAAACGGTGGCGAATTTGATCGCAAAATAGAGACAAAATGGATAGGGCACGTTTGGGACAATCTTACGTGCCTTGGGATACATTTTTGGTGCTTGGATCTTTGATTTTTTTGTGACAAAGTTAAATTAACTTTTAAATGAGAATTTCGTTTTTTATGCCAGGAAGTCCTCATTTTTTTCACACGATTCTTCGCAATTATCTCCAGTTTATTGGTTTTCTTTTTTAGTTACGTTCGAACGTGGCTAAAGTTTAAAAAAAGGGTTAAAATTGTAAAAATAAAAAAAAAGTAACAACTGATGAGCTGGGGAAAAATTTATACGACTGCTGCAGTTTTTCATGAGAATTAGGGATGATTGATGGGTTCGAAGCGCTCCGCTGTTTCACGAAAATGTATAGTCTTGAAGTTTGCATCGTTGAAACGTAACGAAAATTCGTTCTTTATAGGGTAAGGTGCCCAATTATTGACAGTTTAAGCTCAATTATTGACACTTTAAGAGCCCAATTATTGGCATTTCAAGGGCCTTATTATTGGCACTTTAAGGGCCCAATTATTGGCACTTCGAGGGCCAAATTGTTGGCACTTTAAGGGCTCAATTATTGGCACTTTAAGGGCCCAATTATTAGTACGTTAAGCCAAATTATTGGCGCTTTAAGGGCCCAATTATTAGCACGTTAAGCCAAATTATTGGCGCTTTAAGAGCCCGATTATTGGCAATTTAAGGGCCCAATTATTGGCACTTCAAGGGTCCAATTATCAGCACTTTTAGGGCCTAATTACCAATCACCAAAGTGCCAACACTTTGAGGACCACTGTGTAGTTAGGAGAGAAGTGTCAATAATTGGTGGGGTGTCAAAATGAGGTCCCATTTTTATTTTCTTATTTCTATCATTTTTCAGATTTTTTTCTTCCAGAATTAGATTCTATATATCTGAATAAGCGACTCCAAAAAGGATCGATGGATTTTCATAACAAAGAAGCTACAAGAAATTCGAGCAATGGCAAAATCATCATTTTCGTTGCATTTCAACGATGCAAACTTCAATGTCATTAAAATGTTGCAACTCGGATCACGCGAAAGATTGTACGACCGCGTAGGTACGAGAAAAAGGAGCTAAAATGGGAAATTAAGAAATGGAGAAAGATAGAAAAGAACGAAAGTGCTACGTCAATGACGCAGAGTAATCATTGTACCGTCACGCTTATTAGTCCCTTAGGAAGGGCCCCGTGCCAATTGTGCCCCGTCTTTCCAGTATAGCCAATGGAAACTGCTCCTCGCACTTACGATTTGTTTGTTCCTTCCATACGCCTCCTCTTTCCATCTAAAGTCCGAAATCCGACCGAAAATATGGCGGCATTAAAGGACAGAAAAAACACCAAAAAAGGGCACATTATTTGGAACCATAAAAATTCTCATTTTATAGTCAAATAGGCCACCGATAGTTTCCACAATTTCCTCCAATTATTCAATTCTACAATGCTCCAGTAATTAACAATATTTTCTAATTAATTAATTAATTAATAATTCTCCAATAATTATTTATTGATAACATCAAACAATTGTATTTAAAATTTCTACAAAAGGGTAATTGTCGTATGCAGTGAGAAATGATAAAAAATTGTGTGCTTTTTGGTGATAGAATTTCTGGGTCTTATTAATTATCCGGGTACGTTATTTTCATTATTATGGGTATCATATTTCTTATGTATTTTTATTGTAATATTATCATTATAACACTGGGTATTATATTTCTGGGTACTTATATACTTATCTGGGATTTATTTTGCTGCTTTTCATGTTGCGTAAAAAACCTGTCGTTATTAAATGACGTTGATTATTTTACATTTATTTCAAAAGGACAAAGAAGAATACAGAGAAGGTAACAAAACGTAGGGAAGACTGATAGGAATATTCGACGTTCGCATATTTTAATTAATCTTTGAATTGTATTATCCGGATTATTCGTGGAAAAAATACATACCCGCGTACACATAGGAATGGTCCTAGCATCGATACAAGGATTCCAGAGTGCAAGCTCGTGTTATTAATACTCTCAAAGCGATCCTGCGATCCGCATACCCAGTATAGGATTTATCTCGGATGCGATACATAGCGTCAGCTCCTACGGTGGAACGGCAGTGAGAGCTTTCCTCGTATCGATGGAAAATCATCCCCCTTGATGCGTCGAGCCCTTTTTACGCGATTCACAATGATAATAAAAAAAAATCATCGTACTACAAAGAAAGCGCAACAGAGTAGAAAAAAAGCACGAGAGCTTTGAACGTTGGATGAATGAGAGAGAAGCGAGACGAGAGAAATTGTGCTTTTTTTTCATGCAGGCGCTTCAAATTTTTGCATCCCGGTGCGGCCACAGTTGACGGGAAAAAGAAAAATATTAATTACGAAATACCAAAGCGCAACTTTCACTCGAGCGAACATCCGAATTTTTCGTTTGAAAAAAGATCCGCCGCGTATTGTTATTTTTCCCTACACATCGCCATTTTATCATTTTTTTTCGAAGTTTTGCAATCTCGACTATTCGTACGAAGAATCACGGCTCGATTATTCCACAAACTTTGCTTCTCTGTGAGCGAATTTGATATTTTTCTCTTTCCTCGAGCTGTATTGGGTTTCTAATTTTTTTAAGTGTTCGTGTACTCTTAATATTAATCCACTTGATATTTAATCCACTTAATATTTAATCCACTTATTTAACTTTGAATAGCAAATCGTCTCTTGGAGGACGCTATGCAGATGGAGAAGAGGCAAATAAATGTATTCGCACGATGAAGGGTTGAGATTTACAAAACACAAGCTAGCGAATAAATATATCTAACGATGATGGATTGACATTCATACGAAGAGTGTCTCAAAATGACCTGACATTTTAAATTCCGCGCTACTTTTTTTGTGGCGAGCATAGAGTACTAATCTTTGACAACTGGCATAAGGAAGTATTGAAGTTTAGCCATGGAGAATTACACGATCGAGCAACGCATAGAAATTGGTATTTGCTGTATTGTTACTGCTTAGTTATTGCAGACGAAGTTCCATGGTCGTTATCTCGCGCCCCGGCGATGTGAATTAGCCACCAAGATCGTGCGATTTGACGCCACTGGACTCCTTTCTTTGGGATTTTCTGAAAGGAAAAGTGTATGCCTATGATCCACAGACCATTTCGGAGCTCAAGGAAGCAATTGGACGTACCATTAAGAGGTTAGGTCACTCTAGAGGCCGAAAAAATAGGCTTTTCGGCGATTTTTTTTTAGAAAAACTCCAAAATAAATCGAGATTACAAAAAAGGGTGTTTACCATACATATCAGTGACTGTATACAATAATTTTTTTGAAGCGATTAATTACTAAATTCATCGCGGAAACATAACTCAGACAATTTTCAACCTATGCACTTCAAAATGTAGAATATATCTTGAAAAATACATTGTCTATGGAATTACGGAGGATTTTTTTAATATTGCATAGTTCATTTGTTATTAACAATTATCTGACGAAATTTTTCACTTTCCAAAAATTTGCCTAAAAATCGTCAGATAAATGGTAATAACAAATAAACTATGAAATATAAAAAAAATCCTACGTACTTCCATAGACAATGTATTTTTCAAGATATATTCACCATTTCAAGTGAATCGGTTGAAAATTGTCTGAGTTATGGTTCCGGCCAACTTAAAAAATTCAGTTTTGAGATAAACGCTGCACAGCCGCCATTTTGAAGTTAATCGCCTCAAAAAAATTATTGTATACAGTCACTGAAATGTATGATAAACACCCTTTTTTGTAATCCCGATTTATTTTGTAGTTTTTCTGAAAAAAAAATCCACAAAAAGCCTATTTTTTCGGCCTCTAGAGTGGCCTATGGCCTTAATGAAAATAGTCCGCGATTATGCCTAAATGTTATTGAAAATTTCGTCAAAAAAGTGAACGTTTGCAAACAGGGACGAGGCGGCCATTTATCGGATATTGTTCAATTCACCGTATATTAAAATAAAAATATTCGTACTTTTCATATAAATAATACGTTTTATTAATAAATTAAAATGTCACGTCATTTTGAGACACCTTATAGGACAGTATACTTCTTGTCTCAAGCGATAGTCAAAGAATCTATAAAATAGGGTTATTACGAAGATTCATTTTGCCATTACGATAAGTGATTCAATGTGGAATAATTATGCATTTTGATGGCAAACGCTCCAGTAGTTGGGAGAAGATAAAGATACGTCGTCTGATGCGGTGCTGCCCGAAGTGATGCACATTTTTCATAATGCTTAAATAGAAATACTCAGCTGGATTGGCGTTTATAATCGATGGAAAATATCTCACCTCCTGGCCAATCAACCTACGATGAAGATTGATCATTTCGAAGTATCCCCAAGAGGTGATAAAATATTGATGCCCGGTCTTCGATCATGAGAATTTGAGTTTTGTCACTCGTCGGTGACACATGCTTTACTTTTGAACAATCACGGTCGAAGTGCCTCTTGCAGCTCGGATTTACAGTTATATATAATATTTCGACCACTGTCGATTTTACTTCAGTATTTATATATTCCACCGCGTTTTCACTCTCTTATTCATGCATGCACGCATATACATCATGCATGCACGCATATACAGGTACATCGTATTGTCATATTACATTTGGACGATAATGTGATTAACGTTCAATCGACTTTATTCATATCGAACACTTAAGCTTGTGTTATTTATTGCGGGTGTTAACAAAATTATGAAAATGTTCATATATACGTGCGACGATAAACCCTAATACGGAAATTCAATCGGAATATTATATTACGAATCCATTTCGCGTAGTTTATGTCCGCACGAATTATTAAGAATTGATTCATTACGCCACATGATTTGTTAAGGAGGTTGGAGGGTTGCCCACAATCCAAGATTTGAAAAATATATATATATATTTTTTTATTGTGTAGACTATACTGAGTCTTTGTAAACTTTTTGACATTTTTTCACCACGAAAAACTACAGATCAAAAATGGTTTAATGTATGTCATTTAACGTTCACGCTACGGGTGATGCCATTTTTTGGCTATTTAGCACCAAGATAAGACATTTCTAGCAACGAATTAACGTAAAGCTTACCCTTTGTAAATATTGAGGATAAAATATCCATCCTGCCCATCGAAAATCATATTTATATATATATATATATATATATATATATATATATATATATTCAATATGGAACCATCAAGGTGTGATAAAGGATTACGAATCTTGGCTGGCGAATGAAGAAAATTGCTGCCAACCTCAATGTCCGCGACGTCGCCATTTGCGACAATACTTAATATCAATTAATGGTAGTAATAAATCATCTCGCGACATAAATATAAATAGGCATAATTAAAAATTACTTAAAATTTCATTCTGGGTTGCATAAAACATTCACTGACGCATTTTTTAAAATAATAATCATTGATAATGTTACCCTCTTTCGAATTAGTAGTAACACAAAAAAAAATCTTTTTCACGTAATAAAAATATAAAAATGCATAATTTTGCCCTTCAATTGTATATTCCAAAATCTGTACCGAATGTGCCCTTTTTGGGATTTATTGAGAAAAAAAAATCATAAACCGTCATTTGACTTAACTGGACCGCTCCAACCTCCTCAAAAATGAACCATTACGCCACTTGATTTACTAAAAAACGATATATCACCGCACAGTACAAAAATCATGATTATTAACATTAAAAATATTATTTTCCTCGCTCTTCCAAAAAATATCTCGTGGATGTTGCAAAAGGGTTTTCAGAAACAAAAGTATTTTCGTTAACGTCCGTTTCGAGCTTTTCAATCACAGTTCGCTATTGACGAAATTTCGATCCCGCAGTGCAACTCGATTGTTTTTATCCAATCGGCGAACTACGTTCCGAAAAGCATCGCTCCGAAAAAAAGGTTCGGGTTTTTCGGCGGAAAGTGCGTCGAAGTTTTCATTGTCATATTTACAGAAGTAATGACCGGGCTTTTGATTTCGGGGGTGATGTACTCCGCTCACCCTCTCGTTCAACGTTCACGTATTCTCGACGAATAGGTTAACGATTAAAACAAAAAAAAAGCCGGAATAGAGAAAGGACGGAGGTTTGGGTAGTGACAAAAAGGCCGATACGAGTGTAAACTGACGTAAAATAACTACGTGCTATGGTAGCGCGAAAAAAGTGCGTTTTCATTTGCACTCGACGTTTCCCTGTAAAACGGAACTATTTCTCTCTCTCTCTCTCTCTCTCTCTCTCTCTCTCTCTCTCTCTCTCTCTCTCTCTCCCTCTCTTTCTTTCTCTATCAACCTACATGTTCTCCCTCTTGCTCTCACGCTATTTGTTCCGCGTGCGAATTCGCTTTTTTGTACATTTAATTCCTTTCTCCCTGATCTCCCTGTCGCTTTTTCGTTCGCGTCGGTTCGACATTGCCGTCGAATTTATCATGTACGTGTGTGCCTATCTTTGTCCGCCGAATCCTGTCGACGAGTAATGGCGCAACCACGATGGAAGGGAACAGAAGAATATTTGATATCGTATTTGGGGAAAAGATATTTTCAACCCGTTATATCTGTGTCACGTTGGCCATCGGGACATCGGGCTGTTTCAAGGAATCATCACAGTGCAACGGGTCGAAAAATAGCTGATTTTCGCGATGTTTTTCGATTGTTTAAATACCCTAATCATCCTGCTTTTTTATGTCAAATCAAAGCACTCATGAAGAACAAAGAATACATCTTTAAACGTTTATTTTTATTATTTTTCATTTTTTTAACGCTTGAAAATGTCTTCGAAGAAGAGAAGTCCTTACGGTGTACACGGTTGTGGTCGTAAATATTATCTGAAACAAAATTTGTAAAAAGATTATTAATCAGTATGAAAGCGGCTTTCTTGCTATGAAGGTTTTTTTAAAATCAAAATTGACAAAATGGCGGTCGTAAAACGTATCGAATTTAGGCTATTTTTCAACAGTTTTTCGTTAAAAACAATATGAAGATTTCCAAAGAAAATAAAAGCTTCACTAGCAAGATAAAGAATGTCGTGCAGAATGTTGTGTCATAATTTGAGTCGGATAGCTTGAAAACTTTTCCATTGACAGTGTACACTGTTTTGAAAAACGAAATTTCGAGAAAAACGCGGTTAAAGTTTCGAGTGCGATATTTTCATATAAATTGTCTACTTACGATCAATCGGCTATGCCAGGTCCATGTTTATAACCGTCTATACTATCGGATAATGCAAAAAATCGATTTTTTTTCAATTTTACACTGTGATTATTCCTCAAGGAGAGTCCTTCATTTTTGTTCAACCAAGTCGCTGATTTTAAAGACAGGATTTACGTTTATATAAAAATGCTTGTGACGACATCGAGACTCACGTAATGTTTTGTAAAATGGATATGTATGGAAACCAAACAATCTTCGAAATAATGCTTCGAGAGCTGGAAAACATTTTCCTCGAACTCATCTTTATTGACACAGCCATACTTTTTTAATAAGCATAAATTACAAGCACCACAATTGAAAGTCTTCGCTGATGTACACGAGATCGCTTTACGCAAAAAAAATTAACGCGATAACTAAGCAAGGGGAAAAATACAATCAAGTTCTCAGCTCAGAATATCGATAGGGTCGAATTTCCATTTTTTAATCGAAGCCCGTGGGATTCAAGGATCAAGGGCTGGATTTCTGAAGTTCAAAGAATGATGGAATTATGAAGGGGCGACAGTCGCCTTACGGGCAGTGAAACTGCACACGAGAAACACGCTGAAGTACGTGGGAGGGCTGTAAAATGTTCATGTACTTCCTCATATGATATATATATATATATATATATATATATATATATATATATATATATATATATATATATATAAACACGGACAAAATTTATCGACTGCAGTGTTAAAAGTTGCAATTTAAAAACCCATTATCTCCCAATCTAAATAGTCGACTGTTCTGAAATTTCACTCAATCGTGCATAATGATATGAACAATGTATGATACAAATTTGAACAAAATCTATAGAAATCAAAAGCGCGCGCTCGTTCTACCCTAAGGCCATAGGCCACAGTAACGGGTATAAAATCATGTGCGAATTTAACAGTTTTTTTCGTATGAAAAAGAGATTCACTCATAAAAAAAAAATTCTAACAGCTTGATATTCATACTAAAGTATGAATATCAAGCTGTTAGAATTTTTTTTAATATACAAAATGGCCTACTACTCGAAGCTTCTCGAAATAGCTTTTTTCCAATTGGCGTGACAAATAACTTTAACAATTTTCACTCGATTTACTTCAAATTTAAAAGTTATGTTCCTAATAGCATTCCGCAGAAAAGTACCTACCGAATTTCTGATTAATCGAAAACTTTTCATTTTATGAGCAGTCATAACGAAACTTTTCGCTGAACATTAATTTCTTAAGTTCAAATACCTACAACTTTTGAATAAAACAATATTTTTTTAAATTGCGTACGTACTTCTCTAGGTATTCTAATGTAGATTGACGAGAATTTTTATTTTTTGTTCTAGATAAAAAATTGTGGATGCTAAATGCCACGCCGCGGAGCGCCTAAAAAAAGATAACAAATGAAAATATTAGTAGTCGGCAATTTCGTACACCGAACAAAAAAATATATGTATTTTCTAACAGCTTGATATTCATACTAAATAGATGTGTAATTGATTTTATGAGTGAATCACTTTATCATGCGAAACAAATGGTTAAATTCGCACATGATTTTATACCCGTTACTGTGGCCTAAGGCCATAGATAAGAATCAAGAAAATCAGCTAATTTTTTCCTCCCCTAAAGGTTAAATTGTTAAATATTCCCCCTCAATTGTTATATATTCGGGTTCCTGAAGGGAATACCTTAAGCACGATTGCAATCGTGGAAAAATTTCGGAGGATTGATGACTTTGCATGGGTTTCCACTAGGAATGCCGTGTATATATATATATATATATATATATATATATATATATATATATATATATATATATATATACACATGATACGTCCCGGATAGGAGTCTCATAACACTGCCGCTAATTAAACGATTAATCATCCAACGAGCGGACACGGCACTAACGGGTATTCGTCGGGTCATTGTGCGCGCAGTAGAACCCATAGAATGCAATCCGCTGCCGAACCTCCCCTGTGGCATAAGCGCGACCTGTGAAACTCGTTGGACCGAGTCTCGTACAGCGTCCAGTCAGCAGAGCAAGTGCTCTTCTTTCGCCTCTCCGCACTCATCCCCCCCCCCCCCCCTACCTTCTCCAACCCTTCGAGTCCCAGTTAAATGTTCCGAACTACCCGAGAAGCCAGGCAAAAAAGCCGCAAAATCCACATCCTTTTCTGATGACGGAGGTTCTTTCTTTTTCCACTCCCGAGGCCACGCAACAATACATTCGTTACGATGCTTTTCCACCCCTCGATGTTACGGCTAAGCGTGCGTAATATGGAAGTAACCCAAATTCAAGGGAATCTCGATATTGAATCCACGCCATTGTGCCATGGAAGAACGGAGATTTTGGTCACGAGACAACGTTCATTTCCTGGTTGGAGGGGTGGCTATCAATTTTCGCGATGTTCGCGGAGGGAAAATGAAGAAAAAAAAACGGTTCGAGAGTAAAGCGCGGAATGTACATCGTTGATGAACAGACAATGAGAGAGTTTTTCGGAATAAACGGAAGAACTAGAGATATTCGAATCATTCAGTCGAAATTTTTATTGACGAAATTCACCCACTTTGCCGCCCTCTCCCTCTCACTGGCACACCTTCGGAACCATTTCACGAGAACACAGAGGTGACGTTTCGTAATCGAATCGGAGAATCGTTGCCACCGTGCCTCCGAGGGTAAAGCACGAGGGGTAACTCGCAATCCTCCCCCATCGGGATCGGGCTGTCCATCGAACCGGAATCGTTATGGAGCTGGATCGCTCAAACCATTTCATGCACACATTCGGATCGAATCCACATATACATCCGATCCTATTTTTTTTTGTTCGCTCTCATCCCCACCCCCGCCCTTCTCGTTCCAATGGTTTTTCGTTTGCTCGTTTTCACGGTCTGCGCGCCACGCTTTCTATTGTTCGACGTATCGATACTCGACATCGCTTGTACCCGTCTATTATTCGTCGCGGCCAATGGTCACCATCCTCTCACTATATATATATATATATATATACACACACACACACATATGTATGTATATATATGCATGTGTGTACCTTAGCGCGCTATTTCTCTTTCTCCACCCCCCCTCTCTCCCTTTTTCTGTGTCCTCCACCCTCCGCAGTAGCCCTGCCACTATGTACAGGAGGCCTATGATTTGTTACTCTGCTTTCGACGTGAGTTGCGCCAATGGCAAAACCTGCCGCCCGTCCCTCATACAGAGCCGGCACATACAGAGCCAACCTTCTCTCATTCTCCACAGAACTTGGTTAGTATGGGACTTGACAGACTGGCAAACCGTCATCCCTCTCCTGTCTCTCTCTCTCTCTCTCTCTCTCTCTCTCTCTCTCTCTCTCTCTCTCTCACTCTCTCTCTCTCGCTAAAATACCTTTGCTGTTTGTACACCAAGCAAAAAAAATCCCATCAGCCATCTGCGATTTACGAGAATCGAGAACAATCGAGAAGATATTAGGACGCTGGATAACTTTTCGCTGTTTTCCAACGGATGGTTATGCTAGCGAAACTCTACACAGTCGACTGTAAATGATGTAGAAAGTATAACATTGTGTAAACAAATATCAAAATTGACGCAAAGTGAATTCTCAATAAAATTAATTCTTGTAATAATTCATCGATTTATTGAAAATTTTGAAACTCTTAAGGGTTGCGATTTTGAAAAAATCGATTTTTTTTATTGCATTTTTTTGAAGTATAAGTATCTGAGAATATGTCCTGAAAATTTCAAGTCGATCCGAACAAAATTGACTGAGATATGAGCGTTGAAAGAGAAGAATCCGCGTTGAAAGAGCGTTGAAAGAGAAACTTTAAACGCGGTTTTCTCAAAATGGCATTTCTGAAGTCGGTGAGCAAGATTACTCGAACACTAATGAACCGATCTTCTTGAAATTTTGCAGGCTTATTTAATACATAAAAATGTAGTCTTTAATCGTTCGATTTTTTTTTCGAAAAAAAATGTCCGTTTTATAGCCAAAAAACGGCCGTTTTTTTTCGTTAAAATCGAACCATTAACTTTGACTGCCCGCCATTTTGTGAAAAATGAATATTTTTTAAAATCCTTCGATTAAAGACTAGTTTATACTTATATTTGACTAAATCCATCCGCATTTTTTTTCCAGATGATCCACTTCGCCCCAATGTTGGTCACCGCAAACCGTGTATATAAAAACATTATTTCATTGACGGCCATTTGCCACTCAACAATGTAAGATTTTTCAATAAAAAAATTACTGAAAGTTCTTCAAGATGTGTTCTTTAAGATGGTATATTGATCGATTAAAAAAGTTTTGTAGTTTTCTTTAAAAAAATTTATGAAAAAGGCCTTTTTTGCGCTACAAGTGGGGGTAACGCCTTAAAACTTCCATAACCGAATTTTGACGGTGTTCAGATTTTCGGGGTTTTGGTCTTTCGTGTAAAATTCATTCGGAGTTTTCATCTTTCGTGGTAGTATTCTTTGGAAGTTTTGCGCGTTCTGTTCATTCAAAGTTCGGAATTTCAACCCGGCCCCATCTTGAATTTCGGAATATTCAAATTCGGAATTTTAAGCCGTCGGAGCATTCAAAGTTGGGAATTTCAAGCCGGCCCACAGTTTCGTAACGTTTGAAAGCATTAAGAGTGATTTTCCAAAAAAAAAAGCATCTATTTTTACGAAAAAAAACAGCGGTAACTTATTCAACATCCCGATACAACTTTGGCGTAGTTGGATTCTGCAAAGGGAAAATACAATGGCTTCTTATCGTGATACGGAAATAGGATGCGGTAGTCCAAGAAGGCGAAAAAATAAGCGCATCGACGAGCTAGATATTACGCGCAAAACATTACGGAGAAACAATGCATTCCGTAACGGATCCTCGTTTGGGGAGAAAAAAAAGCCCTTGACCCTAGCGTGCCACGTGGTTAACCAGAAGTAACGAGAAAATAATGTATTGGGTCAAGAGAGAAAGGGAATAAAAAGAAACGAAAACGTGTTGGCATGCGACTGGGGGAGAAAAAATGAGAACCATCGTGTGCAACGGTAAAAAATTCGGGCCCTTCAGCAAGCTTCTCCCCCGCACACGCAGATCCCTTCGATTCATCCCTCTCATGACACCAATATCCGACAACCCTCACCCTCTTGATCTGACAAAATCATATAATCCTCCGCTTCTTCCATCATCCTGTTGTTTCTACGTGCTCGCGGTGGCAATTTATTATATTTCTTTTTTCCCCGTCACACCCGCCCAGATCCACCCTTAAACTTCGATACGATTTTTTTTCATGCCTCTCTACTTTCTCCAAGTAGAGCCTGGTTTACTGGGCTATATTCACCCTTCAACCCCTCTTCCTTTGGCCTCACTCTCTTTCTCTCTCTAACTTTCCCTCGTGGCCTTAACAACGTTGGCCCCCTCCAAATCTCATCGCCGAGACGAACAGACACTCGCCCCGCCATACTTCGATGGAACGGGTGAAGGAGATATTCTAGCCCGGCGCTACAGGTGTCGAACGTGAGAGACACAGATATCGTATACGTGAGATGTTCGATCCTCACGTTTCGTATCCCCATCTATCCTTGGTAAAGCCTTTCAACCCTCAATATTTCCTAATCCCAATGACGAATTGTCCTACTCGATTATAATTATTTACGACGTCATTCTGTTCAATTTGTCACAACACTATTAGATTTGTCAACAACTGTTGCAATCATTTCGAGCCCTGACAGTAGAAAATACTTTCCTTCTGTTCAGCTCGACGCAATTTTACAACGAATAAAACGATGAAAAATAACGATTTTATTCAAATCGCGGCTTTTATGAAACTAGCTACGCACGTACAAGCACCGGGATGCATCTATTGAGGGGCTATACCAGTGTGAACGCTGAAAATTTGGGTGATTTTCAGGAATTTTTTGGAAGAAAAGTACTCAATTAAATGTTTCGGAAAATTAAGAATATATTTGGCTGTATTTAACCTACACTAGGCCAAAGAATTAAAGGATATTGAAAAAGTCCGCTCATTTTAGGGTCATTTTCAAATAGCTGTAACTCCTCGAAAAATGGTCGTACAGCAAAACAAAAAAAAGAAAATAGAAGGTGTAAATCTCTAGTTTTGAGATCTTGAGCTCGAAAATTTTTCGCATCAGCCAATTGTTAGTAGCCATCCAAAAACGAAAGTAAAAAAAAAATTCAAAATGTTTTCTCATCTTTCACAGGCCGCACGGACTTTAGTACATTTTTTTGAATGTTCGGATTGAAAGGATCGTCTAGCTAGATTCTTCCCCTTTAATTTGAGCGGTGGGAGAGCTCTGTACGATTTTTTCTCGCTGAGTTATCGATGTTTAAAGCAAAAATAATACTTTTGACTTTGATGACTGATTACTCGGAGACTAATGGTCGCACAGAAAAAAACCAGAGGGTTTTGGAAACTTTGGAGTATTCTATATAAGATGCTTTTATCATTTTTTTATCAAGATTTTTTTTATGCGGGAAAATGGATTTAAAAAATCGTGAAAAATGGCATATTTACGAATATTCTTTTAACTAAGGATTATTTTGCCAATATCGAATAGATTTTTAAAAAAATCAGTTTTTTAATGACCTCAAAGTATCCTAGAAAAGCCCTCAAAAGTTTAAACCCCTGCGATTTTTTTTTCATTGTGCTCCGAATGATCGAAATTGTGGTTTTTGCCAAAAATCGATTAAAGGCTAAATCTACCACCTTTTATTCGTCTTTTGAGAATCACAATTTTTTCTTGGCACGGACCCGAATTTCCGATTCTAAAAAATGTTAATTGTTGAACAACGGGAACAAATTTTTGTTTTATGAAGAAAAAATATTAATTAAAAAAAATTTTGTTTTGACAAAAAAATAATTTAAAAAAATCGAAAAAAATGGTTAGATTTTTTTTTATAACCCTAAACGTTTTTCATGATACGACGAGCGATTGGAGTTGGATTGGATATTTTTTTCATAGAAAAATATTGAGATCCAAGCGACTTATGCGCTGCCTTCGGAGGCGCCAAAAAAAAAAAATTCTCCACTGCTGACATGATTTCGGCCGATTGAGTAGCTGAAACCGAAAAAGGAAAAAATGTCGTTAAACTGGGAGGTATTTCCTGTACAATGACGTAGGATTTCCGAAAAATATCAAAATCTAACAAAATGGCGTAGTTGTGAAAAAAAAGTCTGTTTTCTGGCCTATAAAATGGTCGTTTTTTTCAATGCCAAATCGTCAATTTTCTTCCAACCAAAAATATCGTCATTGTAGAGTGAATATATTCAAGAGTACTCAGTTCAAATTTCAAGTCAATCGGATAATTGCTCTTTGAGTTACAATGTCAGCGAATTTGAAAAATCTCATTTCAAGAAAAACCCCTTTGAAGATTTAACTATCGATTGTTGCCAGATAAAACGATATTGATATAAATTATGTAATGATAATGATATTCTCGAAAGTATAAATTGTCGAAAAAGGCAACAAAAAAATCGATTTTTTGAAGCCCTTTTTGCCAAATGCAATTTGCCAATCGTTTGCAAGATTTTTCCTATGGGCTAGGGGATCGGCCCAAAAAAAGTGCTGCGTACCAAAAAAAGTGTCGCCATTTCAACGAACAAAAAGCACGTGCCGTTTCCACAATTTCTACTCCGGTGGCTCGTCCCAAATATCCAGGCTATCGCGGAAGAAGAAAGACGCGATGAAGGCACCGAGATTTGGAGGACGTCAAAAAAGTTGCCACGTGGAAGATTCCTCCGGCCTATTTGTCAAGAAAACATAAATAAAAGGCTCTTCTAGCAACATATATTACCGCACGCTTACCAAGGATGCTATTTATCAGCGTTCAGCTCACAAGTATCCGGCAGTATCCTCCACAGTAAAATCCTATCGTGATTTGGGCTACGTGGAAAAAGTACCCAGAGGGATTGCTGGGGCTACAGTCAACCAAGTCGAGAAGGGAATCGTTGTATTGGCGAGAAAGAGAGATAAAGAAAGAGAGAGAGAGGGGGGGGGTGGATGGAGGACTCACATAAAGGTGGTAAATTGCCAGAAGCTATCTATTCTTTCTCGTTAGCTTTCTCACTTGGCAGCTTGATACCAGTTTTCCCATGGGAATGAGAGAACTCGAATGGGTAAACAAGCCCGTAGAACTTGAACGAGAGAGAAAGACAAGTCTTTGGCTCACGAACGTACGGGAGAACTCTACTGGAGGAATAAAATCTCACTTAAGCCACGTCGAAACTATCGAGTAAGAAAACGTGCAAGAAAACAATGAAAATCAGATTTTCCTAAATGTGTTTGCACTCAAGAAATTAGCCGGGCGTTTTAATAGCTAGCATGAAAAAAACATGGTGTTTTCATGCCAACGCTTCGTATCTCCCCCCGGGGCTGGTATTTTTTCAGCTCCGGTCTCAACAAGACGAATCAGGTGTGGTGTGCGAGAGGCTTACAAGCATTAACAACTCTCAGCAGTGAGAATGAAGGACAGACAGATAAAAATGTCGAGAGAGAAAAGCTTTGTCCACGAAGAAGTGGGATGATGTCTCTGAAGAATCCCAAGAACTAGCAAAGAGAAAGAGAAGAAGGAAGAAAAAGAAAGATAAAAGAAGGAAGAAGAAAAAGCCCAGATAGCGTCATAGTGGAACATGGGAAAAAACTAACCAAAAAGACCAGACTGCTGGAAGAACTTTTCCATCATCGAGACTCCCACCAGGCGTGTACTCCAAGGTGAACCAGGGCTGTGGGATACAATTAAAGTTATTGCTCGACAAGGAAACGGGGTAAAGTTCGTCGCGACCAAGAGACGCCTGCACAGGAGGTAGAGGAGTTGAAAAGAGAAAACTGCAGCGAAGATTTCGCGCGAAGAAATAAAAGTTCAAGTTGTCTAAGACCCTACAGTTCTTATAACACTCTAGCAAACAAAACAGCACGAGACTACGAGATTGACTATTTCTCATATAATCGTTGAATAAGCAGAGCGCGCTTTTTTCTGATATTCTGCTTCTCCCCATTTCCCTGAACCTTGAAGGCTCCGAAGAATTTTGGATCAACCTACGAACAGTAGCAGCGTCTCTTTGTTGATGCCATAATTGCAATGTCCTTATCAGCAATTCGAATTGTCCTACAACCAGTGAAATGCTGCGAGATTTCCATTTGGAAATGACTGTTTACCCTTCCTTCCGAAGGAGCGACTCTCCCCTAGTGATTGGGATCTTCCAGGACAATATGGAAAAGGCAAAAGGAACGAATCTCTTCCGGAAAGTGGTCTTCCAAATCCATCACAAGACCATATATTAGCTCGGACGCCTGGAATTTCTGGAAATGTTTCGTTTTATTTCAATTGTCAACTTCCTCCGCATTCTCGAAGCTGAGGTTTCAGAATCATCTGCCCAGCAGTTCGTTCCATTTGCGAGCCAGCCAGCTCTCACTTCTCTGGTAGCCCAAGCGAAGAAGATCGCTCGATCCCGAGCCCCGTTCTTGAGTGACAGGCCTTTCGGGTTATCACTCCTGCGAGACAACCCCCGGAAAACGTTCTGGCTCTCCTACATTCGCAATTCAACTACGCTAGTATACTACGACCTAAGAAAATGGAAAATCCCGCACCCCTGGGACTTCGTTCGGCTCGGGGAACATGGGTCTCAATTTTGAAAGCGTGGACGTTCCGCGTTCGGCAAGAATAAAGTGGAGTTTTTACGAGCGTCCTCGGAGAGAAATCCGTTTTTATTTTCCATCCCTTAATAAACAACGGATACCAGGCACGGAGATAATGAATTTCGCCTAGGAGGTCCACGGGCAATAAAAACTGAACATAAGCGCCACGCTTTGACGACGTCCCCTATGGGCGGATTTGCCCGTCGGGTGTCCGGATCCGAACTGACGAAATGACGAAAAAGGTCAGTCCTCCAGATGATTTCTTGGCGTCCGTTCTTTTTGCCCGACGTTGTTCACCATCCTGGATCATGAAGTTTACCACTACCTGTGTTTGCATGTCGAGGTAAGATCGCGGGATAAACTTGCAATGTCTGACTACAATTTCTGCACCTCCGATGAACTCTGCATCCTTCCGATGAACTCTGCATCAGCGTTAAAGTTAGGCGGAAGGCACTTTCGGACAGTCTGCCGAAATTTGCCGGATGTGGGAAATTGTTCAGCATTAAAGTGCCCTATAGGCAACAAGCGAGATAGGAGAGACAGAGGGAAAGAGAAATAATGCTCAGAGTATCGAGGCAAGAGTGAAGAGCGAATAACTTGAATTTATGGGGTGTAGAGCCGCGCCAAATTCTCGAACCATACCAGCATCCCCAGTGCCCACTTACCCAGTTATTCTTGAAGCTTCGCCCGTCTCTCTTTCTCTATCCCTGTGAACTATCGTTTCACCCAGCAGACAAGAGGGAGAGAGTGAGCGAGAACAGAGGAAAGAGATATGAAAGCGTGCCCGGAACGATCTCGGGCGTGCTGCGAATCGTATTTACCTCGTTTACAGGACTCTCTATCTCATAAACGTTTCCTCACCCTCAAAGAATGTCTCGGGAATCGGCTCTTTCTATTCGCACCCTCTTCTTCAAGTCTCTCTCACCAGACGCGTCTCGCTAGTCTACTTTCACACGCTTCTCATCATTCCGAAAGTGGCTAAACTTTCTTATCCCTTTCCCTTCAGGGCAAACAGCAGCTAGAAAAATTCTCGCTATAAGTCCCACTTAGCGTACAGCAGTCTTCGTCGTTCGCCTCCCTCGACGAGAATCAACGTACAGAAGAATGGGGCAGGCGGTTTTCCATTGGTGTATTCCCGCGATGACAGCCGGAAAACTGTCTCAAGCCCGAACGATGGGATTTCGCGTCTCGGATTAAGGGGCTATACCAGTGTGAACGCTGAAAATTTGGGTGATTTTCGGGAATTTTTTGGAAGAAAAGTACTCAGTTAAATGTTTCGGAAAATTAAGAATATATTTGGCTATATTTGACCTATATCGCATAATTTTTTCATAGATAAATATTGAGATCCAAGCGACTTATGCGCTGCCTTCGGAGGCGCTAAAAAAAAGTTCCTCCACTGCTGACATGATTCCGGCCGATTGAGTAGCTGAAACTGAGAAAGGAAAAAATATCGTTAAACTGGAAAGTATGTCCTGTACAATGACGTAGGATTTTCGAAAAATATCAAAATCTAACAAAATGGCGTAGTTGTGAAAAAAAAAGTCTTTTTTCTTGCCTATAAAATGGTCGTTTTTTTCAATGCCAAGTCGTCAATTTTCATCCAATCGAAAATATCCTACGTCATTGTAGAGTAAATATATTCAAGAGTACCGAGTTCAAATTTCAAGTCAATCGGATAATTGCTTTCTGAGTTACAATGTCAGCAAATTGGAAAAATCTCATTTCTAGAAAAACGCGTTTCAAGATTTAACTATCGATTTTTGCGAGATGAAATAATTAGAGATACGGCCTTGACATTTTTACAGGATATTCTTGAAAGTATGAACTGTCGAGAAAGACAAAACAAGATCGATTTTTTTTAAGTGTCACACTGGTATAGCCCCTTAAAACGCTGAGAGAGAATACCGTAGAATAGGAGAAGAGGAACGAAATCGCACCAGCCCCAACAGCTCCAATCAAATATCAAAACAGCAGCCTGCCTCGACCTTCTTCTTCAGGAATGTTTTTTGAACCCGACTCCACACCCTTCTGCGGAGCCAATGAATCCAACCAGAAATCGGTTAGGCCTGAGCAAAGAAAAACGCGAATCATCATCCCATCATCCATCACTAACGCGCAATCCAGGGGCCAAAATTCATTGCCTTCGGCAAGAATTTCATCGCCGTCTTTGAGGTACTTCTACCTTGGTCGACAAACGTCACAGTGACGGCATTCCAGCCGCATGGAATCTGTTTTCCGAAGCACTAATGCAAATTTCCTTTTCATTATGTCACCCTCGCGGGGAGGTTGCATCGGCGTGGATTCGGTCTTTTTCACCGTCGAGACTTCTCCGGGGCGATGCTACATCAGCGAGGGTGCCAGTACAGAACTAATGGAATTAAGAAGCCCCTGTAAAAGCCTGGGTATAGCGGAGGCAACCTCCTAACTGTCACCTGTCCCGCTGGTTTTGCACCCTCCTCGTTGTTAACGAGAGCTGCGGCGAGAGCGAGAGACCGAAGGAGGTCTGAACCGTTTCATTCGAAACGTCTACCGGGCTACGTGTGTATATACGGGGAATAAAGGAACGGTGGTAACGCAAAGCTGCTGAGACTTGACGTCAACCCTTTCCCCGTCTTGTTCACGTGCACGTCGAGCGTTGTTGGCTTTGCCCTAACCAGACACGACTGTACGAAACCTGGCTGATATCGGCCACCGACTCATTCTCAGCAGCCTACGCTTTCCCGTTGCATGGATTGCGACGGGACGCAAAAATAGGTCTGGGTGTAACGGTATATCGCTGCCACCCTCGTAAGACGATCCGCCTGGAGATTTTATCGACATGCTCATGGGTGGGCGGGCTCGCACTCCATTCGACCAGCGTTTCTATCCTTCTGTGGATCCTTGCTGACGTCAGGAAAGACAGTAGTCGGGTGTTCCCTCATCGCCCTTCTCGCCTTCCACTCCTACTTATTGTTACTCTTCTCCTTCAAGCAAATAAAATCAAGCTCGCGGCTTTGAGGTTCCTGCGACAAATCAGCCATGGAGAAACGGACCGAGTGTTTGCCATTGGAGAGTCTTCTTGTCCCTATCTGGCTTGACAACATCCCCTTGAAGAAAAATTTCGTTTCCCCAGGTCGACTGTCGGTGTTAATTGGAATTCCTTAACGACGCGGTGCAATTTTATGCTGACTCGACTCTTCGGGTGAATGGCAAGGCTGAATATCATTAGGAGAATCCACGAGCAGTATGATAGCTCGAGAAGATGAGGAGTGGGCTTTTGGCAGAGGCATACGGATCTCCTTGATTCTCCAACGTCGCTCAAACCGACTGACGTTTCTGACGAATCATTGGAGAAACGAGAGGTGTTCCACAAGTATTTTCTCACCCTCGACAAACGCGTCGATATTTCGTCGAATGTTTCGACCTTCTCTCAAGCTTTCGGCATTCCGCTCTACTTCTCTTTCGTTTTTTACGCGCGGGCCAAATGACTGGGTGGATTTTTACTGCGAACTTTCACTTCCGAAGTCTTGTCGAGAACTCGCTGATGGGTAGCTCAAACGACGGCACGTTCCTATACGCAAATGAAAGAAACTTTCGATTCGAGGAAAGATCTAACTTGTGGAACTTCCGAAGGTCGTTGATTAACGATAACCGAGCGTTGAAGTTCTACGATCAGGTCCGTTTTCTCTTGACTTGGCGACAGGCAGGATCGAGGAAGATGACTGTGGAACGTTTCTTCGATAGAAGCAACAATAATCTCGTGACCCCAAGCTGAACGCCGTGGCAGACGGATCGATGTCTTTCGACCTCGTAAGCTAAGTAGAAGTGACGCGAGGGAAAAAAAGAGAGGCGGACTTGGTCAGTTCGATCCTGTGATGAAGTAACAACCCTGCTGGCCAGACAAGCATGCAAATTTTCTCGCCATCATTGTGACTCGTTGAACGTCACATGTTAAGCATATGGAAAACAGGGAAAATCGGGAAAACTCGGGGAATTTATTCCTTGATAGAATCATTGTGGAAAGTCGGGGAGTTTTGAAAATTCTCTGGAAATTCTACAGAATTTACTTTTTGCAAGAATTACTAAATATGAAACCAACTTTAAAGAAAAAATTGAAATGTATAAAAATAAATATTTTTTTATATTTTGTATATTTATATTATTCTCCATTCTATACAAACAAAAAGTTATGTCAGTGCCCAACATTGAACATTTCAAAAACCAAAAACTAATTTACTCTAAAGCTCGATATATTTTTGCATTCGATTTATCGATACACAACAATGCAATTATTGTTCTAGAAAAGTGTTTATACTTTTTTTTTCTTTAGAGTGTTTAAATTATTTTTAGCCATTATTTCTTCATTTAATTGTAATATTTAACATGTTCATATATTTGATCTTTAAAAAAACATGTTCTTTATTTGACCCAAATCGCCCTGGAATTTTTGCTAAACCTGGAAATGTCGGAGAATTACTGACAAGGGAGAGTTGCAAGGCGATCTCTCTGTTTTATATGCAATTTGGCATGCTTGTAGAATGGGTAAAAATAGGCGACACGTATTTTTTTATACCTGCGGAACCCAATTTTTAAGGGGTGAAACGCACCCTCGAAAATAGGGGTGTTCTTCGGTTTTCGTCGATAACGTTATCGTTCTCATCTTTAATGTATAGTACACGAAAAAATAAACATTGTTGCAATTTAAATTTTTCATATCTCGTACGGTTAAACCGTTATCGACGAAAAAAGAAAAACACCCCTATTTTCGAGGGTACGTTTCACCGCTTAAAAATCCAGTTCCGCAGATATAAAAAAAATACGTGTCGCTTATTTATGTCCATTCTACAAGCATGCCAAACATCGAAATCGGAGAGCAGAATCGACCTAGTAACCTTTCCTTGTGAGTCAATGCTGCGTAACAGCCATGATGACAAAAAGCACGAATCCACCTCATCAGTCCAGTCGGCATATCTTCCAAATACATACACCTATACAGCATGATGTACTCTGTAATCCAAAACCCGCACGACGATAATGGATTGACAGAGGCCACTTTTCGGGTTATTTACTTAGCCATTGATCGCTTAGACGATCGAAGAGGCCTCATTAATTCTTGGCTCGAGCGAAGACCTCGCGTGAGAAACGTCGTTGAAGCGCGGGAACCGTCATTTGCCTGATGACACCTCCAACAAGAATTCAAGAGCAGCGAAATACCCGAGGGTCGGAAATGCCAGCTTCGATTGATTTTTCAATCAAAGGTGTTTCCTCTTTTTGTACCCTGTTTGGGCTTTTCACTGCTCGTTCATTTTCGACACTACAGGAATGACGGAACCCTAGCTGATGAAGAAAGGTTGTTTTCGTTTCTTCAGAGTTCTACTTCTTCTGTTGACTCTTTTGATTCTCTTTAAATCTGCCGTTTGCATAGTCGCGATCGTCAAAACATCGTAAAACATCTAACGATCGTGGAGGGTTGAAGAAAAAGAGGAAAGTTGATTCGAGACCTGTAATTCTAGGGGAAACGCGGCAAGTGTGGGGGTAGACCAGGTTGGAATAGAGATGAAAACATGCTGAGCTGAAAGATAGTGCTAAGAGAGAGAAAGAGAGAGAGAGGGAGGGAGGGAGGGAGAGAAAGGAAGAATCCGGAAGTGTAATTCAGAACTAGCTTGGGAAATCCCACCTGGCAAACGTCTACTTGTCCTCACATCGGTCGTTAAGGTGATCCCCGAACCAATTGGAAAACGATATCCAATAACGAAAATCTTGAAATGATATGTGTATACCGAACAGTCTAGGCACCTTTTTTATTCAGCTCTCTCTCACTCTCTCTCGGCTCATGTTTGAGCACACCCTAACCCGGTTATTGTTAAATGAGTCAATGAGCAGTTTACAGCATAGCCAAACTTTAAACTTTAAATCCTAATTTTAATTTTAACGTTCTCTTTATTTTTATCAATTATTTTTAACAATATTATTTTTTACTATAGGGTATTTTTATTTTGTATGTTTTATTTTATTTTTGTTATATTATTTTTATAATGATATAGTCTATATGAGCTAATTTTTTTTCCATCACACATGAATTAGAAATGAAGTCGTGTATGATGTCCAGAGCACGAAATAAATAATTCTCTCTCTCTCTCTCTCTCTCTTTCTTCTCTTCTCTCTTTATCCAGATCGCCTTAATTTTTCCTTCACTCAATGTTATAATATTTCGCATAACTACAGCACGACGCAATCACAAATCAAATGAGAGATCAAATTCTCGGTGAGCGGCAGCGTATTAAGGGGTCTTCTCACTTTAGACGCTAAAAAGGGCTATTTTCTTTTATCCCTTTATATTGTAGATATTGATATAAAAGTTGTTACACTCAATAAATACACTTTCGAAATACATTTAAACAAAAACTTTATGCATTCATGTAACCCAAACAAACTTTAAACGCGTTTTTCTCGAAACAACGTTTTTCAATGGCTTGTTGATAAAATCTTCGAAACTACTGAACCGATCATTATGAAATTTTAACCACATATTATTTACAACTATAGATATAGCGCATATCAAGGATTAAAAAAAAATTCATATTTACTATTTTTTGCCAAAAACGGTGAAAGCACGCGTTTTTTTTTTTGTTTTTTCAAAAGATGTCCGCCATTTTGTTATTTTTGCATATATCAAAAATCGTATGATATGCGCTATAGCCGTTAACATACGGAATCTCAAACCGTTTGATTTGTTGTTTCGGATGATCCATCTCCGAGATTTCATCAACAGCGCAGACCTACAATTTCGTTAGGATATTTTTTAACTACCATTTTCGTCTATAAATAGTGACTTAAACAAAATAATTTTCGTTTAAATGTATTTATTAAGTGTAACAACTTTTATATCAATATCTATAAAATAAACCTATCAAAAAATGCATGAATATAGCCTTTTTAGCGTCTAAAGTTAGAAGACCCCTTAAGGCCGTATTCTACCGTGAACACCCATTTTCAAGGTGATTTTTTTTGGAAATTAAATTTAGAGAAACGGTTAAATCTACAGGATTAGTATATCATACTTATATTCCAACATTTATACATGTTGGAAGTAACATCTTAAATTTTTTCGAACCATTTTATTCGAAATTATACATAATATATGATGTTGCGCTTGAAAATTTTACATCGTCGTGCGTTGTGATTTCGGCCATCCTTGCCATCTGAAACAAACGATTTTTTTTAAATTCTTTTCTTTACGAACGTGGTTATCCCTCAGCGCCCCAACAAAAAATATTAGGAAAGATTTACGAAATTGCCGCGTCGGAAAAAGAGTAGGTTGACTTTTACACTAAAATGTTCGCTTCTCGCGGCCCGGAAAAATAGTAATTATAGAGCAATAAAAAAAATGGAGGGCCGATAGATAACCACATTCGTAAAGAATAGAATGAAAAAAAATCGTTTGCTTCAGATGAAAAGAACGGCCACGAACATAACGCCCGACGATCCAAAAAATTCGCGACATGACTTTCGCAACGTTAAATAGCATGTACAATTTCGAATAAAATGCTTTGAAAAAATCCCAGACGTTACTTCAAACATGTATAAATATAACTGTGAAATGCTAACACTGTAGATTTAACCGTTTCTCTACATTTAATTCCCAAAAAATCAGCATAAAAATAGGTGTTTACACTATAATAGCCCTCAAAGCCTCAAAGCCTATCCACAAAATATTAAGGCGTTACCCCCACTTGTAGCGCAAAAAAGGCCTTTTTCATGAATTTTTTTAAAGCAAACTACAAAACTTTTTTAATCGATCAATATACCATCTTAAAGAACACATCTTGAAGAACTTTTAGTAATTTTTTTATTGAAAAATATTACATTGTTTAGTGGCAAATGGCCGTCAATGAAATAATGTTTTTATATACACAGTTTGTGGTGACCAACATTGCGGCGAAGTGGATCATTTGAAAAAAAAATGCGGATGGATTTAGTCAAATATAAGTATAAACTAGTCTTTAATCGAAGGATTTTAAAAAATATTCATTTTTCACAAAATGGCGGACAGTCAAAGTTAATGGTTCGATTTTAACGAAAAAAAACGGCCGTTTTTTGGCTATAAAACGGCCATTTAAAAAAAAATCGAACGGTTAAAGACTACATTTTTATGTATTAAATAAGCCTGCAAAATTTCAAGAAGATCGGTTCATTAGTGTTCGAGTAATCTTGGTCACCGACTTCAGAAATTCCATTTTGAGAAAAACGCGTTTAAAGTTTCTCTTTCAACGCGGATTCTTCTCTTTCAACGCTCATATCTCAGTCAATTTTGTTCGGATCGACTTGAAATTTTCAGGACATATTCTCAGATACTTATACTTCAAAAAAATGCAAAAAAAATCGATTTTTTTCAAAATCGCAAATGGGGGTAACCCCTTGAGAATTTCATGTGCCGGACTGTTCAATTATTCAGCCACATTAACATCGATCGGCCTATCAACATATTTTTATTTGTCCCACTTTGGTCTTGCAATTTCTACAAATCATCACTACCAATTCGCATCGGAGAAAAAAACAAATGCTATACATGATATTCCCGTTTAACCGATACTCTGTGTTTCGCTCGCCATTCGAAATTACATTACGCAGCCCACCGTATTAATCATTATCAACAACTTATAGCATTCCCATATCCGTCCCCGTGACTCCGCATGAGAAAAAGATAAATGTGAGTACCAATTTGCACGAGGGAGGGGCAAAGAGAGAGAGAGAGAGAGAGAGAGAGAGAGAGAGAGAGAGAGAGAGAGAGAGAGAGAGAGAGAGAGAGAGAGAAACAAATGAGTACACGATGTAGTTCGTAGGGTAGAAAATAAATATCCAGTAAGCGATATCGCCGAGCGGATAAAATAGCTGCGACAAGGAAAAAAAAAAAAGGAAGGAAAACATGATTCGTTGTACGAATGTCCCGATGTCGTGTTTTCTCGATACCTCGAGGTACCTGGCACCAGTCAGGTCGAGAAATACATATTACGAAACTACGACGTTCCTTTCTGGCTGACAAAAATTCAGGCCAAGATTTCTATGTCTGTATAGGGGGCGAAAGAGGGTTTTGTGTGATGCAGGAAAGAGTCCTAAGAGTGTTACCAGAGGGGCTGACGAAGGGCAGGGAGAGACATGGAGGGAGAGTCAAACGGGCGGGGTCGCATTGCGTAAATGGGCCGCCAGTCGTCTTCGGTAAATAAACTAGCTCTCGCTCCCCCACTCCATTCTTCTATCGTATTATATACATATGTACAAATTCTCATCCCTTCTGTCTTCGCATGTGGTATCAACACTTCTTACATTACATTCCTTTTTCGATGTATATGCGCATGCGAAAATAGTATTCACACATATAACAAGAACCAAAAGAAATCATTCTGTAAGAAATGTCAATATTTCCATTACCCTCTTGATGGGTCCCATAGGGTTTCTCCCGTTTTAACGTTAATTCAGGGCTGACACCACTGTGAACGTCTAAAAGTAAACGACTTTCCGCGCTTTTTTTCCGTTCACGAGCAGTTATAACGAAATTTTTTACTGAAAATTCATTTCTTTAAATACCCACAAGTTTTGAATGAAACAATATTTTTTAAATTCCGTACGTACTTCTCTAGGTATTCTAATGTAGATTGACGAGAATTTTTGTTTTTTGTTCTAGGTAAAAAATTGTGGATGCTAAATGTCACGCCGCGGAGCGCCTAACAAAAAGATAACAAAAGAAAATATTAGTAGTCGGCCATTTTGTAAATCGAAAAAATATATATTTTTTCTAACAGCTTCAAATTCATACTGAATAGATGTGTAATTAATTTTAGAGTCAATCACTTTTTCAAACGAAAAAAAAAAATGTTAAATTCGCACATGATTTTATACCCGTTACTGTGGCCTAAGGCCTTAAGGGGTTACCGCCACTTGCGATTTTGAAAAAATCGATTTTTTTGTTATTGCATTTTTTTGAAGTATAAGTATCTGAGAATATGTCCTGAAAATTTCAAGTCGATCGGAACAAAATTGACTGAGATATGAGCGTTGAAAGAGAAGAATCCGCGTTGAAAGAGAAACTTTAAACGCGTTTTTCTCAAAATGGCATTTCTGAAGTCGGTGACCAAGATTACTCGAACAATAATGAACCGATCTTCTTGAAATTTTGCAGGCTTATTTAATACATAAAAATGTAGTCTTTAATCATTTGATTTTTTTTTTTTTCGAAAAAAAATGGCCTTTTTATAGCCAAAAAACGGCCGTTTTTTTCGTTAAAATCGAACCATTAACTTTGACTGTCCGCCATTTTGTGAAAAATGAATATTTTTTAAAATCCTTCGATTAAAGACTAGTTTATACTTATATTTGACTAAATCCATCCGCATTTTCTTTCAGATGATCCACTTCGCCGCAATGTTGGTCACCGCAAACCGTGTATATAAAAACATTATTTCATTGACGGCCATTTGCCACTAAACAATGTAATATTTTTCAATAAAAAAATTACTGAAAGTTCTTCAAGATGTGTTCTTTAAGATGGTATATTGATCGATTAAAAAAGTTTTGTAGTTTTATTTTAAAAAATTCATGAAAAAGGCCTTTTTTGCGCTACAAGTGGGGGTAACGCCTTAAGTGAACATATCATTAAAAAAATTAAACGATTGTGACGTATTTTAATGTAAATTGGATATTTTTCGTATTAATTATTATACTCTACTTCCACGAAGGTAAATCGAATTATCGTCGGGCTCCAAACTCAAAAATGTCACCGATATTTTCAAAAGCGTAATCGAAGTGAGCTTAGGGCCCTGTTAACCTCGCATCCTCCTTTTAGGCTAACACTTTCGATTTTTCTGTTTCCGAAAATACATGTTTTTGGACATCACATCCTCGAACTTCTCCCTTGAGTTTAAAAATTCGCTCGATCTGTTTGGCAAGAAAAGTGCCTGTCCACGAAATGCCCAGACTGGCTGGCGCCAAAATCCTCTGATACACACGATAGGCGATATTTACTCGCTTTTTCTCAAAAACTATCTCTGCACCCTCATCTTATTCACCTCGCAGGAAAATAGACGTAGCGGAGAGTGCCTCACCCAAGCGAATAGTTTACTATTTAATCGTATGAAATTTTCATGCTAACACATCAAACACTCTTTCCCTTGTACCATTTTCTCCACTCTCGTGCGATAGATCGACGACTTGTGCGTCGATGCTGATGCAGCTGCAGCCGCCCCATCCGCACCCTGAAAAGGGATGTAGAAAACACGCCAGAAAAAATATATATCTACCTCTATTTTTATCCCCCCCCCTCCTCTCTCTCCCTGGCATTGCCTCACCATGGAAAACTGGGAAAACAGATAAAACGTGTCTGTCGGTGCATGTCTGTGCACAGAAAAGAGAAAAAGGGGAGAGGGTGGATCCTCCCTATTCCCAATGCGGGAAAAGGGTCGAAAAGAGCTTTCCAGTAATTTATATCGAAAGCAACACCAGTTTGTTCTCAAACTTATTTATCATGGATGAGCATTGAATTAACTCGTATATATCTATTTATCCTCCTCTCTTAGAAATCTCCAATCCATTTTGTTTTATTTTATTTATGCACCAACTTTTATTTATCCTTTTCCTTCTATTCGTTTAATTCATTCCATCCGATTCAATCACGAGATTCATTCAATTTGTGTCTCTGAAACAATTTGTTTATTTACTTCATTTATTTGCCTGTCTATGTTCGTTTTTTTTTAAGATAAATTATTTCGTTGTACTGCTCACTGTGACAGTTGGCAAAAATATAGTACAAAAGTGTTTCGTAGTGAAATCGAGGAAAATTATTTTGGGAAAGAGAATAATATTCAATCTTGTGTGATGGAACGATCGAGTTAAATTTTTTCTCTGACGTCTATCCCAGATTCGGCCTGAATTCACGACTTGCACTATATCCATTATAGTTCAGGGGTTATGAGGTCAAGTAGAATACGATCCGTCAAGATCGAATACGAAAGTACACGAAAATGGAAAATAATGTACTCGAGAGGAGAAGATGAAGGAACGATTTTCGCGAGGATTGTCATAAAACTTTGATGAATCAAGCCTCGAAATAGTAACGCATACATACGTAATGTTTCGTTCAATACCTTCATGCCTCAATTCCGTTTCTCGGTTATTTCGATGAATTCGGAGCTTGCAGGATCGTCGACGATTTTCACGGCATTTCACCCCTTCGAAGCCCCCGAGGAAAGCCTTTTAAACAACGCGGATATTAAATCGCAATACGTTGGCACTGGCCTTTCCACTGTCAGCGAAGTCACCAATCTTTGTCTCTCCCTCTTTCACACTAGCGTTGCCAGACATTTAATATTGAATAAGAACTCGGCCACCCTTCACATCGTCGTATATTCACTGTCGACTCTTTTCCATGTCTTCTCCATATTTGTACGAACGTTGAATCGGAGAGCTGAATATCGATAGATATTCCAATGTGTCGTACGTAACACGATTTTCGGGCCTTCCACTTTTAACGGGCTACATCTACCTAGATGACCGACAAAAATGGCCAAATTTCGATTTTTTTTTATGGAACCCGGTTGGTGAAAAAGAAACGCATTATTCTAACACAAAGGTACATGTATTAAAAGCGTTTTAAAAAATCACCAAGAGTACTTCGTGATTTTTTTAAATCATCAATTTTTTTAATCACACAACAAAAACGTAGCCGCCGGCTGATGAAAATGTTTTCGCGACGTTTGGCGGTGGACATTCTCCAGCTTAAACGGTCCATCCGGAATCTAAAAACCAAACGGGATATCCAAGGTAACAATAAATATGAGTCGTTGACGATCGTCGATTTTGAAAATCATTTTTTTTAACAACGTGGCGACGAATTGAAACTCGGCCATGCAAAATCTATGAAAAAAGTTGTCATTTTCTACGTAACTATCAAAAAATGGAGATCGATTTTTAGAAAGTGACATCGTCAACTACCTTTCAATGTTTTTCATCGTATCTCCCGTAAATTTGGAAACAATCCATCAAGTGGCTCTCGAAATATCATGTCCACCGACCCTGAAAACAGCATTTTAACAAAAACGCGTTTAAGGCAGTAGCCTGGTCTAGAGCGAGATTTTTTACGTCATTTTTGGGTTGGAATAACTTTTAAATTGTTGAAGTTGTCTTGATGAAATTTTACATATGTATTTATTGATCTTTTGAGGATGTATCTACATTAAAAAAAAAAATTTTCATGTAGTTTTTTATTTTTTTACATGGTCCGCCGAAAACCGTCTCAATTGGCGCCTACTCTGGGTGATGTTGTATGCATCTAAAAATATGTATGTATATATATATATATATATATATATATATATATATATATATATATATTCTCAATCTGTATGAATATTGTGAGCACTGGTAGCAGAATTAGTACTTCAAAAAATGTTGTTACAAAATGGCGGCCTGTTAAACTTCGATTAACGATATTTCATACATTTTCGGGTATTCGACGAGTTATAAATTGTGGGCAAAATTATTGTTCGCCTTAATTCTGCTACCAGTCCCCAGAAAGAGGCTACCGAAGGTATGTGCAAATTTTGAGCTCGATCGGTCAATTAGTTGTCGAGATATCGTGGGCGCCGATTTAAAAAACATAGTTCTGAGATAAACACGTTCGAAGTTTTGATACCGTTAGATGAGGTTTGCGCGCGGCTTGCTTATAATTTCTATTACTCTGCTAATTTTTTAAATATCAATAAACGGTTTTCACGAGCGTATTGAGAGAGGTCCAAGGAATAATAAAATGAAGAAAAAAAATCGATTTTGTCAAATTTCTAGACCAGACTACTGCCTTGAAGTTTGAAGTATAGTGCTGCTACTGATCGACCGGCCGACTGTTAGAAGTTGTAGCCCATTCAATTTTGGAAATATTTCAATGAAATTTTCGGGGAATAAAGCTGATACTAAAGGTAAAAAAATAAAGGTGATAGAATCGAATAAAAATGTTTTTGGACGATGCAACTTTTTGTCCCGACCAGGTAGATGTTATCCGTCAATCTTTGCACATTTATTTTCGGGCCATACGGTGAGAGATTTCTTCTCGAATGATTCAGAATTCCACTAATCGTAAGTGTACAACTCTCGTGTTGCTCCGACGAAAATGTTCGAAAACCGCAATATTTTTTTTTCTCCACGACGAATCCTCCCCATCGCAAAATCGATTGATCAAATCAAGCATTCACCAATTAAAGTAGAACGAGTCAAAAAAAAAGGAGAAAAACATTTGAACGACGGATAAGAGTCTAGCGAAGCAACATTTGATGACGACGACGTTTTAAAACTGGCTTCCAATTAACACTTGCCAACAAAAATACATATATATTCATTATCTCCGAGGTACACACAAGGAAGTCCTTTCTCGTCCTTTTTCTGCAGGGCGAAAAACCCCCATGAATATTCAGTTTGAACGGCCCGTCGAATGGGCGCACATGTGTGTGTGTGTTAGCGTGGTGTGTGCTCGTCTTCGCAAATTTGTGTCCCTCCGTGTGGGTCGAATTCTTGGCAGTAGTAACGCCCAGTGACGAACAGACACCAGCACACTGCCGGGCGTTGGAAAAAAACGTGCATTTGCGAGGCAAAGCGAAGTTCCATCGTTAGCTGACGTGAAAAAAAATACCAAGGCAACTTTCAATGGCGTACGGAAAAAAAAACAAACAAAAATTTGGGAACGAAAAGGGCGAATACGTTTGATAAAATGTCACGATCGGAAAATCGAGTAGATTTATCGTGCATCATTTATAACCGCCTTAGGTTTTTGTAACAGCTCGTTACAGGGGTCTGAGGTTTTTTCTTCGATATAGAGGGATAATTGCCTGTTGGTAAAGTCTACCCGTGCTCGGTAAATCATCGTGAAATAATTGTTACGCTCGCGAACTATCGATTGAACGAACTCTCGCCGAGAACGCTCACGTAATATGGAGAGGGTAGTTTTTCCTCGATTTATCACATACATATATATATAAGCGTGGGTGTATTTGATTCTCACGCCCCGAATCTTCGAGAATTCCGTTGAGGACCCACGCACCCTTCTGGAGCGACTACCATCCTCCCGGAATACCATTATGCCCGTATCAGTGGGCTTTTCGTGACCTAATTTTTTCTCCCCAAGGTTTCTGGTCACAGACACGTTTGCTGGTTTTCTTTTCGCTGACTTGCACTCGTTCAACTGAAAATTTACGCACTCGATGAAATTTTAACACTTGTGCCGATAAAAATATTCCTCTGATCTGAGAATTTTATCAAACGATGGATGAAGAAGATGCAATAAATATTCATGTGAAAATGACGAGCGATTGGAGAGTGTCCTTTGCCTGTACATTATGGCATTGCAATATGAACGAAGAACGATGAAAACAATTATGTTTGCTTCAAAGGGTGTGTCAAAATTACCTGACATTTTAAATTGCGCGCCATTTTTTTTTTGTGGCGGACATAGAGTACTAATCTTTGACAACTGGCATCAGGGAGTATTGAGGTTGAGTCATGGAGAATAACACGATCGAGCAACGCATAAAAATGTATGCGTCAAATTTTGCATGAAATTGCATTAAATTATTCCACAAACTTTGGTTCTCTCTGAACGAATTTGATATTTTTCTATTCCCTCAAACTGTATTGAATTAATAATTTTTAAAAGTGTTCGAGTACTCTGAAGATTGACAAATCTACTGTAATATTTATTTAATTTTTGCTGGCAAATCGTTTCTTGGAGGACGCTATGCAGATAGATAAAAAAACAAATAAATATATTTGCACGATGATGGGTTGAGATTTATAAAAGACAAGATAACGAATAAATATAGCCAATGATGACGGATTGACATTTCTACAAGGGGTGTCTCAAAATGATCTGACATTTTAAATTCCGCGCCATTTTTTTTGTGGCGAGCGTAGAGTACCAATCTTTGACAACTGACATCGGGAAGTATTGAGGTTTAGTCATGGAAAATTACACGATCGAGCAAGGCCTAGAAATTCTTATTCGCCAAGATCGGGCGATTTGACGCCATTGGACTTCTTTCTTTGGGCTTTTCTGAAAGGCAAAGTGTATGCCAATGATCCACAGACCATTTCGGAGCTCAAGGAAGCGATTAGACGCACCATTAAGGGGTTACCCCCACTTGCGATTTTGAAAAAATCGATTTTTTTTATTGCATTTTTTTTGAGTAAAAGTATCTGAGAATATGTCCTGAAAATTTCAAGTCGATCCGAACAAAATTGACTGAGATATGAGCGTTGAAAGAGAAGAATCCGCGTTGAAAGAAAAACTTTAAACGCGTTTTTCTCAAAATGGCATTTCTGAAGTCGGTGACCAAGATTACTCGAACACTAATGAACCGATCTTCTTGAAATTTTGCAGGCTTATTTAATACATAAAAATGTAGTCTTTAATCGTTCGATTTTTTTTTTCGAAAAAAAGTGGCCGTTTTATAGCAAAAAAACGGCCGTTTTTTTCGTTAAAATCGAACCATTAACTTTGACTGTCCGCCATTTTGTGAAAAATGAATATTTTTTAAAATCCTTCGATTAAAGACTAGTTTATACTTATATTTGACTAAATCCATCCGCATTTTTTTCTTCATATGATCCACTTCGCCGCAATGTTGGTCACCGCAAACCGTGTATATAAAAACAATATTTCATTGACGGCCATTTGCCACTAAACAATGTAATATTTTTCAATAAAAAAATTACTGAAAGTTCTTCAAGATGTGTTCTTTAAGATGGTATATTGATCGATTAAAAAAGTTTTGTAGTTTTCTTTAAAAAAATTCATGAAAAAGGCCTTTTTTGCGCTACAAGTGGGGGCAACGCCTTAATGAAATTGTCCGCAGCAATGCCAAAATGTTATTGAAAATTTCGTCATAAGAGTGAACGTTTGCAAACAGGGACGAGGCGGCCATTCATCGGATATTGTGTGCCACACATAACCTTCATGTTTTTACCTTATATTAAAATTAGTATATTACGATACGTGTGACCTAAGTAGCCTATTATTGCACGGCGCGAAGTTCTAACCGCCGTACATTAATAGGCTACTTAAGTCACGAGTATCGTATACTATTTTATAGCACATGTGACATAAACCCGCTTCGGACGCGGGGAGGGGGTGTAGAGGGGGGGGGTTCGGGGGGGCGCAGCCCCCCCGATGGATGAAATTATCATTTTTAAACTTGCGTTAAAATATCATATAATCTCAACGTTAACCGCAAGTCAAGCACGGAAGAAAAAAAATTGAAAAACTGTCACACCAGAATAATAATTTCGATAATCCATGTACGTTTATTAAATAATGTACACAAAAGTAGGTGAAACAAGGGGAATAACTTTAATTTTTTCAACGCATGGAATTAAAACACCAATTTTACAAACTGTAACGATTTTTTTTAACTGCTTTTGTCGGTTTGCACCGTCTTATTGTCAGTCCCGCATGTTCGTGTGACATTGCAATTATTCAATGTTAGATTGCCGCTAGGGCCATTTATGGTTATATTACAGTTATTGAAAATATAATCCGGCCTAGGCGCCTCCTCTTCAGTTAAATTTTGAACAAATAAACCAATGTCCGGATGATAAAAACAAGCTCCTTTTGGCTGCTTTAGTTGGATCGTGTTCCCCTTTGACGTTGAAGGAGTCGATAAGCCGGAACTCATACAATTTCCTATTTCTTTCAATGGAGATGTAGCAACTCTCGAGGTTGAAGCGGCACTATCATCATTTGTGGCCCTTTTACCAACGTTAACCCCAGAAACTGATGATTCTTGCTCTATACTAGCAACAACCCTTATGGTTCGTTTCGCTATCTCCATGCCATCAGTAATTTGCGCACAAATCCGTTTTTTATTTTTTATGGAGTCAGCAATGTACCCGAAAGCTACCGTCGCCGATTTCCAGCCTCCGTGTCGCTGCAAAGTTGTTATGTCGGCACCAGCGTCAACTAGGAGAGTTGCCGAAGTTCTCCGAAAACTGTGGCCCGTGAAATTCTGTGGATCGGGCAGATTTAAATATTCGGCGATGTCTCTTGGCATCGATCCGAATTTATTTATTCCCACGGGTTGTTGGAAGCATGTCCCTTTGGTGTACCGAAGAAAAAATCTATTAACCGAACAATTTTCCGGTCTCGTCTGTAAATATTTCCAGCAGAAGTGGAACAATTCATTCGTGATGGTAAAAGATCTTGGGACGTAGTTTTTCGTTTTCGGAACTTGAACGAGAAGGACATCGTCTTCCACTTTTTTAACGTCGTCGACGGTGATATTTACGAATTCTTCTCGTCGCAATGCCCCCGAAATCCCGAAGATAAGGGCTACCTGAACATCATTTTTAGCAATGAATAAATTGCATAACAACATAAATTTGAGGATGAATATTATTGAAGTTTAACTTACCTTTTCGCATAAATATAAATCATCAGGTGCTTCGTTTAAAAACTTTGAAATGTTTTCTTGTGAAAAGACTTGCGATTTTTTCGGCCGATATCCCAAACTATTTTTTTTAAAAAACGTCGTCAATTTGTTATAGCGACCAGCATCAATACGATCGTAACTGCTGATTGTGCATTTTAACATCGAATATGTTGCCCATAAACTCGGTGGGGCGTACTTTTTCGATAATTGCGCAAAGTACGCTAAAAGTACATCTTCGCAAAAAGAATTCGACTTATTGTCTTTGCGCCATTTCTTGAATGCGTTATACGCTGCTGTATATAATTTTTTCGATTTACTGGGCAACAAATTTAGAGTCACCGATTTCGCTATTTCTTTTATAGCGTCTGGAACAATTTCGTTTATCTCATCTTCACTAAATTCACTTCCCGAACTGTCCATTTCTGAATGAAAGTTATAATTTCCATACAACAAACTATGGGTCAGCGTTTCGTTTTGATTTCGATGTAAATTTTTCTACAACATGAAAATATTTTTAGGAGAATCGCTAACCTATCCCTGTCTCGTTACTTGTCCGCTGTGAATTTTCAAGCTTGAAATGACATTTAAAAGTATTTTCTTTTGTTTTCCATGCATCTGTGAAGTTAGGCGATCGATTTTCGTACGGTGTAAAAAAGGGCTACTTAGGTCACGGAAAAGCGTGCGTAAAGTGCGGGTTTAGGTCACACTGTGCTATAAAAAAATATTCGTACTTTTTAAATGAATAATACGTTTAATAATGAATAAAAATGCCCGGTCATTTTTTGACACCCAGTTTTTAGAGTTTGGAAAAATCCGTGCCTCGAGATTTTATATTTTCGCTTTTTCCCTACGTTTTTTCTTCTTCCGTGAATAAAAACTCTCCCGTATCGCCACGAAGATTGCTATCGTTCTTTCTTAGCAATCTATACCTCGGTCCAGCGAGGGCTGTTACGACAACTAGAATCGAACAAGTAATAAGGTTGTACTCCTCGGGCAATTTCGCGATACACTTGTTCAGTGCACCCTGGGGACGAACCTCTGGAGATTCAACGGCTACGAACAATATAATACGACTCGTGGTGATTTCCTCGTCTCGTCCGAGCATCCGACGAAAATACGAGATAAACATTTTTCAGAGGGGTTGAAAAAGTTCACTGGGTTATCGCTGAGCGCGAAGAGAACGTCTCATAAAAAATAAATCAAAAGACAATCGAGACTGAAATAAAGGGAAAAAAATACCCGAGAGCTGGATAAGAATACTGATATACTAGCGGTGTATTAGAAACAAAAAAGCGTTCAGCATTTCTCAAAAACTTTTTTCTTTATTCATAGGCGAGGAAAAAATTGCGAAATTTCATGATTTTGTTTTAAAAGGAAACATTTCTTCACCGATTTTTAGACTCAGGGTATGTTGTATTGCTACTTTTGGCTGTTACATCGTATTTTTTTCGTATTAATATTCAAAAATGGCGGAGGTATGGCACGGTCTTCTAAACGGGTTACGGTGGATGTTGTCATACGGCGTGAAACGTAGCGTCGGCGCGATTAATCGAGAAAAAAAACCAATGGACATATTTATTTCGTTAACATTCATACGCAGAATATGAACCAAGAAAAAGGGAGAAATGTTGATAATCAATTAAATGGTACGCTTTAAAACAAAAATATTGAATTTTCAAAAAAAAAGTAACCACATTTCGGAATAAAAAAATACTTTTCAAAAAAAAATTCAAAACATTTAGGTACATGTTTTGAATAGTCAGGTTGAAAAGACTTATACCATATTTAATCAGAATCATAAAACATACCCTTAAAAATCTAAAGAATACTTTTATGATTTTTGGATCATTTGGATGATTTTTGGATGACTAGGATGAAGTTTTGTATGCTTGTAGATGGGCAAAAATAGACGACACGTTTTTTTTTATATCTGCGGAACCCGATTTTTAAGGGTTGGAAGGCATCCTCGAAACTAGGGGTGTTTTTCGTTTTTCGTCGATAACGTTTTAACGGTACGAGATATGATAAAAATTCAAATTGCAACAATGTTTATTTTTTCGTGTACTATTGGATACATTAAAGATGAGAACGATAACGTTATCGACGAAAAACACCCCTATTTTCAAGGGTACATTTCACCCCTTAAAAATCGGGTTCAGCGGATAAAAAAAAAACGTGTCGCCTATTTTTACGCATTCTACGAGAATGCCAAATTTCATCGAAATCGTAGAGAGAGACCTCGCAACCTTTCCTTGTCAGTGAAGCTTGGCCGAAAATGGTAAAGTGCGTTAGGAAAGATCCAAATGGACATACGAGGAGCATTGGAAATAATGGAATAAAAACGTACATTTAGCAAAAACATATTTAAGTCCTCAGTCCTAATGTTGTACATTTTGTTACATTTCATCCCCATGGACATCGTTCAATGCCTTTCTTGTCCAAAATGATAATCGCCATCTTTATTTCCCAAGAAAATATCCATCGATCTTTCCACGATAACGTTATCGTTCTCATCTTCAATGTATAGCACACGAAAAAATAAACATTGTCGCAATTTGATTTTTTTTCACATCTCGTACCGTTAAAACGTTATCGACGAAAAACGAACGTCATCCCAATTTTCGAAGGTGCGTTTCAGCCCTTAAAAAGCGGGTTCCGCAGATATGAAAAAATACGTGTCGCCTATTTTTACCCATTCTACAAGCATGCCAAATTTCCTCACAACCTTTCCTTGTAAGTCTCAAAAATGGTAAAAAAATCTTTCCTCAAAAAAAAATGACAATCAGCAAATTTTGTCCTCGCCTAAAGGTATTTCCCCATTAAACCACCTTATATTTCTAATGTCCCAACTTGAAGCATCATTTTTATAGTTACAACGATTTCGAAGGCAACGAGCTCGAAATAAAATCGCAATTTCAACAAAGCGTAGAAGTACAGTGACTTTAATACGAATAAATGTCGTTCGAAAGTAGAACAAAAAATGTTTGTAGTTAAATTTTATTCCTTTCGTCCGTACAATGATGTATATTTTTCCTACCGGTCAAGTATTTAATATCCACTATCTTGAAACCTGAACCGAAAGCGTTCCGAAACTTATATTTTCTTCGAGCAAGTCGTCAAGGATTGTCGCTTTTTATGTCCATGGGCGTACGTAAGCAAAAGTATCGTACAGATGGGACGAATGTCAGATCTTTATTACTCGTTTTCCGTGACGTCGGTTCGCCTCGCCAGCGGCTTCTGCAAACACGCGGGAGTTTGTGGTCAATAAAAGAATTTTAGTGTAGTCAGACGTTGGTGAGTAGTAGGGTTGAGTGAAAGGAGGGAAAATCCCATTGCCCTTGAGGGTTGAAGTGGGACAAAAATATACGTTTAGCTCGATCGGGAGATTGCGGATGAGACAAAAATTCGGCAATAATAAAAATCCAAGCAGCGACACGACTAAGCCGAGAGGGAAAGAGGAGGGGGGAAATAAAATTAATAACGATCAGTGTACTTAGCCCGAGGCTTGCTGATGACAAAAGCCCACCCATTTCGCTGTCTACGAACGTATAAGTGTGAGCATATATAAAACCATCCCATTCAATTATTTACAAGTCATTTCTCGCACGGTTTATTTCGCATCCCAGCAAAAAAGGGAGGAAGGAATAAGGAAGGCGAGAAATACACAGCACACAATGGGAGAGCATGAGAAAAAGTTGACTACTGAACAGTTCTACGATTGTCTAACTCGCGTGGAAATAATTAATTGGCCATTTCTTCAATTGCCTCCGGTTCCCTTTGGGGGCGTCCATTAATTACGTGAGGCATTTAGGGGGGGTCGAAGGAAATCTCACCCAATCTCACGTGGGGGGAGAGGGGGGCTTCGGCAAAAATCATGTAATTTTAGTAATTTAAGTAATCACATAATTTTTATCACGTAGGGAGAGTCTCCCTACTACTTTACATGGTGGAGTAAATAGTACTACAACCGCAGTTACTTCTACTACAATTTATTTTCCGTGAACGTATGCATTTTGAAAAATCTCACGTGAGATTAGGGGAGGGGGGAGGGGGTCGAAAAATCGCCGAAATCACCTCACGTAATTAATGGATGCCCCCTTTTTTCCCAGCTACTTCCGAAAGTGGCCTTTGAGCACGGGTGTATAAATATTTACGTTTTGTTCAATGAATTAACGGGGCTAAATCTACCTAGGTGGGTCAAAAAATTGCATTTCCCAAAATATTTCCATTCGACATTATCTATGTTCCTAAAATTGAAAAAATTGAAAATTGTTACTGAAATTTTGTTCCATAATAGCTATGTTAGTAAAATTGAATGAGGTACGGCTTCTAACAGTCGGCCGGGCGAGCGGTAGCAACACCATACTTCAAACTGTACGAAATTGAGTCGTTTTTCGTTAATTTTTTTTAAAGGGATAAAATAATCGCATTATTTTAAAATGTTGACATTATATTTATACAACTTTCAAGTGTGAAATTTTCGTTTGCTCTTTTAACAAAACAAAATGGCGGCGTTATGAGGTCTTTCTTTAGGCGTCTTTTGAAAAACTGTTCGTGTTATAGCTCAAAAAGGTATCGTTCGAAATGGCGGAAATTTTAGGAGGTTTCTCACTATAACATTATGGGAAGAATATACCTATAAAAATATAGAAAAGTATAAAATTATAAATTAAGTAGGCTTTGTAATCAAATTTTTATATTTTTGAGCATTTTCTCGACAATTTTTACCCCAAAAAGGTAATTTATTTACGCGATAACCTTAAAACTTAAGGTATATACTTTCAATAATGTTACAGCGAGAAAGCTCCCAAAAATTTAGCCAGATCGGTCAATAACTTGTTGAGCTATAACATGAGCAGTTGTTCAAAAGACGCCCAAAGGAATACCTTATAACGCCGCCATTTAGTTTTGTTTAAAAAAGAAAGCGTTTTTCTTACACTTAAAAAGTAGTAACGAGATAATGTGAACATTTTCAAATGGTGTGATTAATTTGTCACATTTAAGGCGTTACCCCCACTTGTAGCGCAAAAAAGGCCTTTTTCATGACTTTTTTTTAAAGAAAACTACAAAACTTTTTTAATCGATCAATATACCATCTTAAAGAACACATCTTGAAGAACTTTCAGTAATTTTTTTATTGAAAAATATTACATTGTTTAGTGGCAAATGGCCGTCAGTGAAATAATGTTTTTATATACACGGTTTGCGGTGACCAACCTTGCGGCGAAGTGGATCATCTGAAGAAAAAATGCGGATGTATTTAGTCAAATATAAGTATAAACTAGTCTTCAATCGAAGGATTTTAAAAAATATTCATTTTTCACAAAATGGCGGACAGTCAAAGTCAATGGTTCAATTTCAACGAAAAAAAACGGCCGTTTTTTGGCTATAAAACGGCCATTTTTTTCGAAAAAAAAAATCGAACGATTAAAGACTACATTTTTATGTATTAAATAAGCCTGCAAAATTTCAAGAAGATCGGTTCATTAGTGTTCGAGTAATCTTGGTCACCGACTTCAGAAATGCCATTTTGAGAAAAACGCGTTTAAAGTTTCTCTTTCAACGCTCTTTCAACGCGGATTCTTCTCTTTCAACGCTCATATCTCAGTCAATTTTGTTCGGATCGACTTGAAATTTTCAGGACATATTCTCAGATACTTATACTTCAAAAAAATGCAATAAAAAAAATCGATTTTTTCAAAATCGTAAGTGGGGGTACCCCTTAAAAATATTCATGAAAAATTTGTCATTTTCGGGCGTCTAAAGGGATTTCCCGCCATTACCCTTTCACACATGACGGGACACATGCTGTCCCAGTCCGGAAATTTTTTGAAATTACGGCCAGGACAACGTATGCCCCAGTTACTGAAAAACATAGGCGCATTTCAGTGGTGAGGTATTCGCACCCTTATTGAGCAAGTTTCAGACAGAAAAGTGATTTCATCGCAATAATCACTTGGAGGAGAAATAACTGTTCCCGGTAATGAGGCGCACTAAACTGATTTTTTAGCCGTATTGAAAGGGTTAAACGCGTTTTTATCGGAACACTGTTTTCAAATGCAGTGGACATGATACCACGAGAACCACTTAATGGATTGTTTTCAAATTTACAGGAGATATGATGAGAAACATTTAAAGGTCGTTGACGATGTCACTTTTCTTCAAATCGATCTTCATTTTCTAATAATTACGTAAAAATAACGACTTTTTTCATAGATTTTCTATGCTCGAGATTCCATTTGTCGCTACGTTGTTTAAAAAAACGATTAAAAAAATCGACGATCGTCAACGACTCGTATCTATTGTCAACTTGAATAACCCGTTTAGTTTTTAAATTTCGGATAGACTGTTTAAGCTGGAGAGTGTCCACCGCCCAACGTCGCGAAAGAAATGTCATCATCTGCCGGCAGCCATGTTATTGTTATTTCTCTGTAATTTTCGGCGATTTTTTTAGGCAATACACGTACCTTTGTGTTGAAAAAAAAGTGTTTCTATTCCACCAACCTTTTTTTCCCACTCAACGTCTAACTGCCGAACAATAATGTAAGCAAAAAAGAATTAAAAGAGGAAAAAAATTATAGACCGACGAACTTTTTGCCGGGACGGATGGGGTGCATCCTCCGTAGAAACAATGATGCCGTTAGAATTTCTCTTGAATAAAAACAAAGCAATCCGACATCACGTCAAACAGGTTGGAGGGAGAAGTGAGAAGAGAAAGCAAGAAGCTTTCGAAAGTTGCCTTTCGCCTGCCGAAAGACCATTTCATCATTGAAAACAACCACGATTATGGTAGCAATCCCTGATACCCTGAAAATACACGATACGTTCGTCGACCATGCCTCGTAACTCGAAACGCTAAGCTCGTGCTTGTTCCCCACCCCTTGCTTTTCCCATTTTCTGTTATGAGAGGAAAAGCCAGAGAAGTAAGGACAAACAGACACATCAAACAAAACGCTGGGACTTTGATTTAACTGCTCGAGATATACAGACGAGGAAAGGGAGGGGGAGAGAGAGAGAGAGAGAGAGAGAGAGAGAGAGAGAGAGAGTGAAGGGATGAAAGGGATGCGAAAGTGGAGTCATATTGAAGAAAGGGTGGAAGAGGGGGGATTGAACGAGGAATCATAACAAAGGTATAATGCGAAGAATAATGAAAGGGTACACTACCGTTGCTTGGAAATCACGAGAAATAATAGTTGGAAAGAGCGACAGGGTGGGGGAATTTCAAAATACAAGGAAATTCTCTTTTCTCGTTCGTAGCTTATCTTACGCTATGACGCCTCTTATGTGTTCACTTTTTTGTTTGTTTTAAACAGCGTCTTTGTTCCTAACTTTTGTCAAAGCTTTCGTACGTCATGGAATTATCTGGCGGGCGCCTATGAACGAGATTTATCGAACTCGTCTATAATTTTTAAAAATCATATACTCTTGCTCTGTCATTCTTGCCAGTATGTTTAAATGAAGAGTGTCTCAAAATGACCTGACATTTTAAATTGCGCGCCATTTTTTTCGTGGCGAACATAGAGTACTTATCTTTGATAACTGGCATCAGGAAGTATTGAGGTTTAGTCATGGAGAATTAAGACCTTGGGCCACAGTAACGAGTATAAAATCATGTGCGAATTTAACAATTTTTTTCGTATGAAAAAGTGATTCACTCTTAACATTAATTACACATCTATTTAGTAAGAATATCAAGCCGTTCGATTTTTTTTCGATGTACAAAATGGCCGACTACTAGGATTTCCTTTTGTTATTTGTTTTTTAGGCGCTCCGGCGTGACATTTAACATCCACAATTTTTAACCTAGAACAAAAAACAAAGATTCTCGCCAATCTACATTACAATACCTAGAGAGGTACGTACGGAATTTAAAAAATATTGTCTTGTTCAAACGTTGTAGGTATTTGAACTTAAGAAACGAATGCTCGGTGGAACATTTCGTTATAACTGCTCATAAACTGCAAATAAAAAGAATAGTTTTCGATTAATCAGACGTTTCGTACGTACTTCTCTGCGAAATGCAATTAGGAACATAACTTTTCAATTTGAAGTAAATCGAGTGAAAATTGTTGTGGTTATTTGTCACGCCAATTGGAAAAAAGCTGTTTCGAGAAGTTTCGAGTAGTCGGTACATCGAAAAAAAAATATATATTTTTTCTAACAGCTTGATATTCATACTGAATAGATGTGTAATTAATTTTATGAGTAAATCACTTTTTCATTCGAAAAAAAATTGTTAAATTCGAATTTATATTCGAAATTCGAATTTATACCCGTTAATGTGTATGCCAATGATCCACAGACCATTCCGGAGCTCAAGGAAGCAATTGGACGCACCATTAATGAAATTAGTCCGCAATTATGCCAAAGTGTTATTGAAAATTTCGTCAAAGGAGCGAACGTTCGCAAACAGGGACGAGACGGCCATTCATTGGTTATTGTGTTCCACACATAACCTTCATCTTCCTACCTTATATTAAAATAAAAATCTTCGTACTTTTCAAATAAATATTACGTTTTATTAACCGATTAAAATGCCAGATCATTTTTAGACACCCATGAATATTTCTACTCTGATAAATTTCCGGAAGTAACAATGGAATTTTCAAAAATAGCTTACGAACGAGCCAAACACAAAATGGACAGCGGTGAAATTTAGTTAATTTTTTTCATCTACAGCAAACTGCTATAAATCATTGCGATCGACATTTTGATTAATTTATATTTTTTTTTAAATTAATTATAGTAATGATAAATGAGTTTCGGGCTCCATGCAGCCTAACTATCACACTATGTCCAAAATTATCGACATCTGCCACTGTAACTTCTCCAAATTCACGGCGTAGACACAAGACTCAGTAGGGATTTGGATAAAGCTCATCGCAGATGTTTTTTTTCCTTCACATATTTTTTTTTTTTTTCATTTATTGACTCAACGGTGGTAGAACAACAGTTCCAGATTTACCAAGATTTTACACTGGCTTAGGATACTCCACCGAACGCGAGAGCCGTTAACGATATCCAAACACGACTCCGTCGGTTAGAACTTGCCGACGTAGTACGAAAACAGAAATATCTCGCTGTTTCTCTCTCATTTTGTCCTGCTTGGATACTTGGTTTGCCTCCCAGGTGTCGAGGAAATTACGTTGAAAATCGCAAATAGCTCTCGATTCTCTTGGGGCCATCTTTGCCGTGTTCACTCGCTCCGGCTATGCGCGTACACACTCATAGAAAATTTAACGTCGTTGCGACGTCACTTATCTTACTAACTCGACGTTAAGACTGCAAGTCCATATCCATAATGCACTTATACGAAAATTACTTACTTAATAGAAAGTTTATATTTCTGCATTCATTTAGCCGCGACGTCACGCGTCTACTGCCACTACATATATCAAAAGATGTATATAGTATGGACCATTGGTGTGAAAAGGCTTTGCCATTTTTAGCTTAAGATAATCCTTTCGCGAACTTGAATATTTAACAATTAACGGATTTTCGTCTCTAATCAAGTAAAAATACATCCCAGTATACTGGTCAAATTTCATACCAAGGTACCGAACTTTTAACGAAAAATCACGACTCTAAAAATCGCCTAAACAGGGGTTCACCGAATGTTTGACCCTTCCTTGACACACTAGATCATTTTGACCCGGACGAATTTGAAATAAAATCCTGACTTTCACAAAATTGAAAGTTTTCAATAATGTTTTTTAACAATTCAACTGTATTATTCCTAAATTCCAATGATGTAGACATATTGAGAAATGTTTGAAGTGTATCCCGGATTTTTTTCGATAAAAACCGACCGAAGGGTTGTTGATGGCAGGTGCCTAAAAAACTATCCGGGTCAAAACGACCCAGTGTGACAAACCCGTGGCCAAATATAAATTTGCCCGAAATTATCCCAGTTTATCGTTCGGTATAATAATTGATTGTGACTTATCTTTATTAAACGCCACTGTATACTACCGATGATTTAGAAGAGCCCTCCTTATGCCCCGACAAAATACGATTCTCCACAGACGGAATACGTCAAGATCGGGATTTATTGAATTAATTCATTTGAATTTAGTATATATTACATAAATATATTTAAAATCTATATACTTAAAAAATTGTATTAATACCTGTAGACGCACTGACGAAAGTGCACAACGACTAAAAACGCAAAATCCGTCTTCGAAATGTTCCTAAATGAAAGTCCCATTCATAACACATTTTGGAACTCCTATCATTTTATTATGAGCTCCGAAAATGATTTTTTCCCCTCAGAACGTCCTTCTTTATGGCAAAGGTCTCCACTCTTCAAAAATCTTCAAAAAGACTGTTTAAATATCTCCTAAACGGCTCTATGAAAATCTTCAAAAAGGCTCTTCAAAAATCTCCAAAAAAGTTATTTGAAAATCTTCAAAAAGGATCTTTAAAAATCTCCAAAAAGGCTCTTTAAAAATCTCCAAAAAAGCCCTTTACAAATCTCCAAAAAGGCTCTTCAAAAATCATGGACGTGTCGATACGAACACTTATAAACAAAGAACAATTAATTATCAATAATTATAATGAATTCGTTATAAGAATTATAAAATAATATTTCGCTTTTATTCTCATTGCAGATCGAGGATGCCATGCTGATGTTCGACAAACAAACTAGCAGGCACAGAGGTGAGTAATAATACCTTCGTCTTTTTTTCCTTCCTTTTTCCATCGTGGTCCTGAAAAATTGCAATCGAACCGGTACAGCGTGAGGGTGGCGAATTTCTTTGCGGTAGGATTTTCAACAGATTTAACGTCAAAGGGCGAAGGGCTCAGCTACGTGAGTCGTGGAAATATGAAAAGGTGTTCATCTTCGTCCTCTCCTCTTTCGTGTTCTTTCTCCTTTCTGTTCATTATCACACGCGGGGAAAAAGAGAGGGTTTGAATGATAAAAACAGGGGATGATGGAGGAGTTGAGCGAGCCATGCTCCAGTGTGTGCCATTTGCAGGATACCAACAAAATTTTATGGGGTGATTTGCGCGTGCAAATGTGCCCTTGCTCGCCACTTCCTTGTGGCTGAGATAGTGCCAGCGACGGATATCCGGAAGGTTTAAGCGGAGTGTGGTAAGAGGGGAAGGAAAAAAGTGCTCGCTCAGCTTTCTCCCTCCCTCTTTTACTTTTTACCTCGCTATTGGGGCGAGACACGAACGACAATTTTCCATTCATAATTCAGCGCCGAGAAAGAACTGGAGAATAATAATAACGGGACCATCAAAACGTTATAAAAATACTTCGTGAACATCCGGAGGCTCGGGAGGGAAGAAAAAAAAATATAATATCGAGAAAATTCCTTCTTCCTTTCACCACTTCCTTTCACCCACCCCCGTCCTCCCAAGCCCGGAAATCAATTATTGTCCAGCTACATTTGCCAATTCCGTCAAACCTGCTTCTCGTCGAGCTCGAGCGCGAAATTCATCAATACGCTGATGTGAATACGAGGAAAAAAAAAACGTAGACAGGAAAAACGAATGTATAGGGAAGAGACTGAATTTTGTAAAAACGCAACCTTTCAGGCCAAAGAAAAATGTCTGTCCATGCTTTTACTGCTTGGCGAGAGGAGTGAGACATCTCCTTATCGCCCTGTATAGGTAAGGAAAACTTTCAGATCCCTTCCTCCTCCTCTCCGTGTGCCTTACTCTTTCTCCGCGTCCAGGGAGCCATAACTTTCGAAACGTCCTCGGGGGTCCCACAGCCAATCATGCCACGCATAACAACGAATCGAGGAGACGAAAGAAGCGATATAAAGTGGCGAACAAGATCCGAGGGTTTGAGGGGTGCCACGAGATAGGAGATACATGGAAGGAAAAATAAATTTCCTCGCGTGCGCTCGTGCAACGTTTACGAAGGAAGACTGATTTGTACGAGCATAAAAGTGTATAGGAATCAAAACAAAGTTCCAACCTACAGGAAATTCAACGTCATGTCATCCCTCAGCCCAAGTTGAAACTTGAGAAAAATATAAGTCTCGTGAACCGCCCTCGGGCTCAACGTCGATGATTGACCCTACGTTAGCACACTGGTTCACTTTGACCGAGATACATTTTTAGTAAAATGCTGACTTTTCCAAAATTGAAATTTTTCAATAATTTTTTTCAACGATTTAACTTGATATTTTCGGAATTTTAGTTATGCAGACATATGAAGAAACATTCAAACTGATTTTTTTAAATAAAAACCGACCGAAGGGTTGTTCAGGGGTCTTCTCAGTTTAAATGGAAAAAAAGGCTAAATTCGTGAATTTTTCGATAGGTTTATATTATAGATATTGATATAAAAGTTGTTGCACTTAATAAACACACTTTTGAAATACATTTTATTTTAAATGTTACTTATTTAAGTTACTATTTATAGACGAAAATGGTAGTTAAAAAATGTCCTAAAAAAATTGTAGGTCTGCGCTGTTGATGAAATCTCGGAGATGGATCGTCCGAAACAAAAAAATCAAACGGTTTTAGATTCAGTATGTTAAAGGCCATAGCGCATATCATACGATTTGTTATATATGCAAAGATAACAAAATGACGGACATTTTTCGAAAAAACAAAAAAACGTGTTTTTTCACCGTTTGCGGCAAAAAATAGTAAATATCAAAATTTAAAAAAATCCTTGATATGCGCTATAGCTATAGTTGTAAAGAATATGTGGTTAAAATTTCATAAGGATCGGTTCAGTATTTTCGAAGATTTTATCAACAAGCCGTAGAAAAACGTTGTTTCGATAAAAACGCGTTTAAAGTCTGTTTAGGTTACATAAATACATTAAAAAAATTTTAAATATATTTCGAAAGTGTATTTATTAAGTGTAACAGCTGTTGAATCAATATCTATAATATAAACCTATCAAAAAATTTGATGAAAAAAGCCTTTTTAGCGTTTAACCTGAGAAGACCCCTTAATGGCGATATGGATCCGAGGTGGATGACCCTATCCGGGTCAAATTGACCGAGTGTGTCAAAATCGTGGCCAAATAAAAGTGTGTCAACGAAGGGTTAAACCTAAATGCTTTTTGTAAAGAAACTGTAGAGCCCGAAGGGTTTGAAATTCCGACTTCAACCTCAAGTTCAAACTTGATTTCAATCTCAAATTTGGGTTTCGAAGAAGAAAATAAAAATGTCCCCCCAATTTTTGAATAATTGGAATTGAAACACATTGAGTACACATAATTCAATGAGAAAGTAGCCATTTTTAACGATACTTCAGAGAGCTAGTCTAGGAGATTTGGCCTCGAATGGCCCATACGTGTACCGGGGTAATACGGGGGCGATAGGTGATACCGGAAAGCTTTCATCCTGGAGAAGACCCCCTCCCTTTTGCCAGTGGTGGAGCGTGGAAAAGCGATGAATGCACCGTACCGATGCAACCGGAAATTACTTGGAGCTTTACCGCAACGCTGTTTTTTTTCCAGCCAGCTCTCCCCTCTCACCCCAATGATCCCCGTGAATAGAGGCAAAAAAATAAAAAGTGCACGATGTGTAGAAATATAAACGTGCGACGAGGGCTGGTAAGAGAGAAAAAAAGCCAGAGTGAAAAGAGTGACGTATCGAATGAAATACGATCCAACCGGTTTGCTTGTTGGTTAAATAAACGTGAAAGCGGATGCATACTTTTTATTTAATACCAAACATGATTCGAGCAACATTTTTTGAAACTTTTTTTTCCCGCGTTCAATGAAGAGCGGAGAGATAGTGTATTTTTTCGATATACGTATGGGGAATTTTATGGGGAAACTGTCAGACATAATTTGATAACTCTCAATGTATATATATATATATATATATATATATATATATATATATATATATATATATATATATATATATATATATATATATATATATATATATATATATATATATATATATATATATATTATATACATTTCAAGTATAGAATAAAGTGACATCAATTTTAAAACGTCCGCGTCGTTTCAACTTATTTTTATGTCGATTGAAAAAAAAGCCACACGTCAACGTTAGCTCAATTCGAACGAATGCGCGTTTTATAAATTAATTTTCTCAATTCATCTTTCTCCTGTGCAGTCTAAACATCCCTCATTCAATGAAGTTATGTAAACGCCATACATTACAACGGTCAACACAAATTTTGAGTTTGGGTTCTAGATGTCAAATTTTGATATTTTCCACGTAACTAATAAAAGAAAAAAATAGTTTTAGCAAATAAAGTTTGCTTTTGGTATTCAAACGTGCTGCTATCTGCTGCTTATATTGTCAACCAAAAACTTCAAGACTCATTTATCAACGCAACAAAGACAAAAGCAAACTATAAGTAACAAATAAAGATTTCAGTTCTTATTTGATATATGGAATCAAAATTTGTTCTTTAATATACAAACTCAAAAAACGGTCGTCGACCTGTGTTATTGAACAAAAAAGCACAATTAATTTTTTACTCTGAAAATAAAAGCAAATCAACATTTACAGCCTGAATGCAAATAAAATTACAATTCAACCTACTCGATTCATATGCAAAGCCCAGACGTTGCCGAATTGTCATGAGGGACATTTGGCAATACAATACGTCCTAAGTACGGAAATGAACGTTTTTTACCACGTTTTTCTTAACTCGCTTTTCTTGATGTCTGTTTGTCTGTTCGGTACAAACTGTTTCGGTACAAATGTTGCAATCGATTTTAAACTAACTTCCGGATGAGCCAGAGACTTGAAACTTTGAGCATAGCTCGGATCTGGATGACAAACAAATAAGTAGACAGGCAAGTCTGTCACGGAGAGAGAAAAAGAGAAAAAAAATGTGAAAAAATAAATAACGAAATAAATAATATAGTTTAGTAAAAGAGAGTTTTTTAAAAATAATAATATTAATATTAAAAGTGAATAGTGCATTAGTGATGATTTCTACGATGGTCAAGGAGACAGCCCCCCAGCGCAAGCGACACTCAGAGAAGGAGAAGCAGAATTTCACACACAAGAGACTAAAAAGCAAAAAATAAAATTATTCAAATAAATACAATTCAACCACGTTTCAAAAACGGACTAAAAAGTATAAAATAATTTCTCCTAGCCTCATACAGATTTATGACCCAATACAGATTCCTAGCCGCATACAGATTGTCCTGAAAATGTGTGATTGTGAATGTTTAATAGCTATGAAAATACTTGTAAGATTTGAAACGAAAACATGGGGCGCATGCATAGCTAATAGTAAGGAGTGTAGGGAGTAGCTGTCATTGAGAAAACTCACACAACAATTCATATCATTTGCAATGTAATAAAATTGTTAGTGACTTATTTGAACTATTCATGCATCGATACCACGTAGGATTTTCATTTTTGACGGAATTGCGACCGTTTTAATTTAAGGGGTTACCCCCACTTGCGATCTTGAAAAAATCGATTTTTTTTATTGCATTTGTTTGAAGTATAAGTATCTGAGAATATGTCCTGAAAATTTCAAGTCAATCCGAATAAAATTGACTGAGATATGAGCGTCGAAAGAGAAGAATCCGCGTTGAAAGAGCGTTGAAAGAGAAACTTTAAACGCGTTTTTCTCAAAATGGCATTTCTGAAGTCGGTGACCAAGATTACTCGAACACTAATGAACCGATCTTCTTGAAATTTTGAAGGCTTATTTAATACATAAAAATGTAGTCTTTAATCGTTCGATTTTTTTTTCGTTAAAATCGAACCATTAACTTTGACTGTCTGCCATTTTGTGAAAAATGAATATTTTTTAAAATCCTTCGATTAAAGACTAGTTTATACTTATATTTGACTAAATCCATCCGCATTTTTTTCTTTCACTTCGCCGCAATGTTAGTCACCGCAAACCGTGTATATAAAAACATTATTTCATTGACGGCCATTAGCCACTAAACAATGTAATATTTTTCAATAAAAAAAATTACTGAAAGTTCTTCAAGATGTGTTCTTTAAGATGGTATATTGATCGATTAAAAAAGTTTTGTAGTTTTCTTTAAAAAAAATCATGAAAAAGGCCTTTTTTTGCGCTACAAGTGGGGGTAACGCCTTAACATTCGTTTTTCGTTTGCAATTTCCGACGATTTTGTATTGCATACGCATACAAAGCAATGGTTCAATCAAATGAAAAACCCCTACGTGGCGAACGAGAAAAACTATCGAAGAACATGGTTTCCAAATTTGGACAAAATCGGACAAGCCGTTTTCGAGATACATCTGGCACCAGCTCTGAAAACTATGTTTCAAGATAATCGCGTTTGAATCGCTTCCAGTCAACGAATTAATTTTTAAAAATTCCTAAACATACCTCAGTGTACATATTTTCCAATTAAACAACCCGGATCCAATCGAAACATTAGTTTTTGAGATAAAAATTCCCGAAGTTTACACGTTTTTCGCGCCATTTACTCAGGTACCTCCCCTCAATTTAAATAATTTTCGTTCGATTCAATGCATTTGCAAATTTGTCTGATACGCGATGGCCTCGTACGTCGAACTCGCATTTCCGAGGACGATAAAGAGAGACGATAGGAAGATAAACTCATGGAGCTTTTCCTCCTCAATTCTACCCTCAAGCGAGCTACACAAGTTGCCCCTGACTCACTGCGCACACTTTAGAATGTATAGCTTTGCCGGAAGTTCACGAAAGACCTGGGATGAATGAAATATCGAATTACTAGTGTATAATATATCGCACCGCCGTTTTTCTCCCCTCTCTCTCTCCCTCTTTCTATCAGACCACCCCCCCCCCCCCTCCCTTAGTCACTATGACCCTCCCGCATCGAGTTTTCCTTTTCATCCCCCTTATGTTGGTCTTGCTGGACTCAACAGTGCCCGTATAGTATTTCAAGCCACGTCCCGATCCATTCAAGCCTCCATGTACGAGGGGGCTTGCTTCAATAGAAAGTCTTCCGATAATCGGGCTCGATCGTCACCGTGAGGTTGTAGGACTGACGATGCAGCTTCGTCGAAGTTTCCTCGATGCTTTCCCTGGTCAACGGATAATCGGGCTTTTACCCCCCGGCCTCCTTTCCGCCGTCTTCTCGTCTACTTGCCCCCCCCCCCCCCCCCCTCGTGTCACGTTTTAACTTTTCTCCGATATCCGATATTCATTAAGGGGGATGAGCAAACCCGGTAGTCCGTGCCATTCGTGGCAGGCTTGTAACTACCGTTGACAATGTTTAGTCGAGGCCTGAGCAAAAACGGTGTTGACAGGAAGATAATTTGGATGGCTAGTCGTCCAAGGTCGTTCGTCAACTTTATTTGCCAGTACTGGAGTAGAAAATCCCGCGGGGAACAGGTCAATACTCATCCTCGAAGCAGCTCGTCAAAGTTGATCGCGACAATTGATTACGTATGGGATCTGATTCGTTGGTTCTACACTTGTTACCAGATGCTTACCATTATTCGACAAACTGGAAAGCTGAGGCACTCGAATTTCACTTAACAGATGACCGCAACCCGACTCGGAGAAGTTTCTCTCTGACCTGAACGGTAAACCCCATACTCGTCGATCCTAGTCATCCGTCAACCTGTCATTTATCAACGCCATTGTCCTCTCAAAATTGATCTTTCTCATATGCTGTAGTCATTTTAAGGAAGCCCCAAAATCATGGGTCAGAGAGCCGCTGTACCAGAGCCCTTGGATGGCTCCGATACACGATCAAGTGGCTCCCGCTTCCTTGCAGAGTTTTGACTAGATGCAGATATCACGAAACTCTTTAAATATCGAAACGTCAGGCGGTTGCGCCGCCATCGTTGACGAAGAAAAAAGGTAACCATGGATAAAAAGGATCATGGCGACGAAACGTTGAAGTGGAGATTTCCTATTGCCTGAAATGGTGACGAGTATGAAAGAACGTGAGAGAGGCAAGGAGATAGAGAGAGAAAGCGAAAGCAGAAAGGGGAGGAGAGAGTTGAAAGGAAAGAGGAGAAATACGAGAAGGCGGCAGATATGGAAGAAGGGCGAGAGAGGGCTCTTTGAGAGAACCCACGTAATCTCTCTCGTGGTGACATCCAATACCATTTTCATCCAGGAGCAGCAACAGATCTGCCAACATCAAGCTCGTATCCTTCTCCCTTCTCTGTCTCACTCTATCGCTTCCAAATAAGCAATGGTCGCCATCCAAGTCTCGTGTACCTTGCCCAAGCTCCGTATAACGCTGCGCGATTTTTCCTCTCTCCTAGATTCGCTTACCTCTCTTGATTCACGCGATACGCCACTTTCTACCCCTTACTGACTTCTCGCTCGCTTCGATTCAACGCTCGCCACACTCGACCTTCAACACTATCTCAGCATGCCGGAAGGATGATGGTTTATGTGGTGCTGGTCCTTAGAGCTTCAATTTCCATCCCCGTCCCACCAATCTCTTCCTCAAAACCTCTCTTTCCCTCCCTTGACTTGTATATACGAATATCCGTGTTTTTTTTCTTCTTATTTTTCTTATTCTCGTTATTCCTCCATCCGTCCCTCAACACTATCGGGAATCGATTTGAAAGCATTCTCGACGATGTACATATAACCAATCTCATCCCCCGCGAAAATCGACAAGCCCTAGACGTTTTTCTCACTCACTCACGATTTCCACACTCAAACTCTCTTTTTCGCTCTTTCTTCCTCTTCGCCGTAGCTCCGGGTTTTTTTTCGCTCTTCCAGTGCATCCAAAACCTCCCCCTGATATCTTACGCTTCGCAGCACAGCATACAGACAGCCTCAGCCTCAGCCCCGAACTACGAATATTCCAACCCCTGTATTTGCTTCCATCGATTCCGCGACAACTACACCGGGCGCCCTCCATCGGCAATCTTCGCGAGTGATTTTTATCGCTCAGAATCCTTCTCGTTCCTTCACGCGTTGGCTCTCACGCAATGGGGTTTGTACGGAAGACTTATTTCGGAGGATCGCGAATTCGTCGGACTGAACGGTGAGACGGTAGAGAAAACTCGAATAAACCGAAATCGAACGAAAATGAATGGCAGTAGGATTTTTCGCTTTTGCTATTATGATGAATCAAACAATTCGACCCTGACAAGGAAAAGTTGCGAGGTCGACCTCTCCGATTTCGATGAAATTTGGCATGCTTGTAGAATGGTAAAAATACTTGGAGATGAAAACGATAACATTGTCGAAGAAAAACGAAAAACCACCCCTATTTTTTGAGGGTGCGTTTTACCCCTTAAAAATCGGGTTACGCAGATATAAAAAAACACGTGGCGCCTATTTTTACCCATTCTACAAGCATGCCAAATTTCATCAAAATCGGAGAGATCAACCTCGCAACCTTTCCTTGTGAGTTCTGGAGCTGCCAAGCCACAAATCTTAAATTTCTGTTTTTCGAGGTGGTAAAAGCTCCGCTTATTTCCCAGTCCTTCATTGGGCATTTGTTCTTTATGAAATGGCGTTTAATCCAATCCACAAAAGCCTTCGAAATTATAGTCCTCCAATGAAAAATTCAGCAGGACAAAGATCCTCATCGCACGACTTCTGGAGACTCGAATGAAAGTCTAAAAACAGTAAACGTCAAATAAATCACTCGTTTCGTTCAATTAAATAGTAGATTTGTGAGGATCATTGAAAGACAAAATGTTGCCTTAAGGCGAAGTCCACGATGGATCGTTGACAGCTGTGGATTCCGTCTGATGCATCCTGAAAAACAACATCCATCCCTACTACTCATGGCGAGTATCGGAGGACGATTCGACCGTATGATTTCCACGTGACCAGACCTTCTTGACGGGGCTTTTGTCAAAGGCAGAAATGATGATGGGAACGGCATACACGCTCGTCTGTGTACGAATCAGAGATCCATGACGAAATGAGAGAGGGAGAGAAGTCAAAGGAGTGCTGCAAAGGCGAATTAGGCAAGCCTCGCTTGGCAAAGGATCCGGCTCTTCCTCTTTTCCGCCCAAGTCTCCTTTCCAGCCTGGCAAATCGAGTATATAAACCGTGGGAGGATTTCAATCGGTTATTGGACGTGAGGAAGGAAGAACGCTGGAAAGTTGGCCGAACAGGAAATATCCTTTGATAGTTTTACTGAAGATGCCCATCGATTTATCCTCAGGGTTTCCCTTTATTATGGTATCCATCATTTCTCCTCCCATGCCGATTAATTTCTCACTTCCGCGTGCCCCTTCAAGGTCAAAACTTTGAACGGAGATCAGTGACATGTACCGGGGAAAATTTGTCAAGGTTGGGGACTCTGGTAAGCCAGGAAATTCCAGGAGTTTCCAGGCTCGGGTCCCTCCATGACAGTAGTGAATCGAACTGTGATGTGCCAGTGGTGGCGGAAGTGAAAGAGGGCGTTAGCCGGAGGGTGGCAAGAAAGAGAGAGAGAGAGAGATCTTCGTCGGTGGCACTTGGCCGCGTTTTCCACGTCACTGCTGCGATTACTCCGGAAGACAGCAAGAGATAGATAGGGTAGAGGAGGCAGGGGGCAAGAGTTTCAAGCATAAATGCGCCGCAGATGCAGAAGCACATCAGGAAGGACACGGGGAATCTCCAAAGTCTCGTCGGTTTCGCTCCACTCGCGCATAGACATGCCCTCGCTCACCAACACACACGAACATCAAGGCGTTTCGAAAGCTCCGAGAGGTTTTCGCCTCTCCGCCAGTGGCTGGAAACTTCTCGACACCTGATGTTACGTCAGTGGAGAGAAATCGATAGAGGAAGAGAAAGACATGCACGGGCAGATACAGCCTTTAAATTGGAGCCCAAATTTCAGAGTAAAAATTGAAACCCCGTTCAATTGATTCCAGTTGTACACAACACGTCACATTGAAATCTCTGCATAAGGATCATCTTTCACTCAGGAATTTAGTGACTACAAATCAACGGTGCATGTGGTCTGAGGTGACCGGACGTACATGTGATTACGGACGCAGTGCATCCATATGTGTCTCGTATATTATCTTCGGTAAGCAAATGTCAGGTGCTCCACCTGGCCCATCTGGGGCCTTATCAGAGCTAGATCAGAGAGACCGAACCAGACATAATCCACCAGTTTTTCCGCTGGATATTATCGCCCATGTGTCTATTTACGCATTCGAGGCTGAGCTCAAGATCGATCTACAGCAGAGAATCCACGGGACCGTGAATAGGCAAATGTTCCTACCCTTCACACCTACTATATATTAATACGAGGGTGAAATACCTGTCCCCCTTTGCCCCTCCCTGACCTGGCCCCAAAACTGGGATCCCCGCATTCAGCCGGAAATGGATTGCGAGCCTCCGAACACAACACGACATCCCCCTCACAGTCCCATATACCCTTTTGTATGTAGATAAACATCTGGGGAATTGGCCGGGGCAAGGAGACACGTGTAGACGGAAAACGGCAGGAAGAGGGGGAAAGACGAAGAGAGACGGAGGGGGCGAGGGAGAGGAAGGGAGAGTCCGGAACAATTCTGCGCACCTGTAATATGTTGACCCTCAAATGATCGGGAGTTTCTATACAGCAGTCTGGGCCGGTTTAACAGGCAACATTGGAATATCGATAACGATAATTGCGATCGCTCGGGCAATACAGCGAAGTCTACCCACACAAGAGCCATTACGAATATTCGAAGGTAAATGGTCCAGGGTTGTTAAGGTCTTCGTTTCTGTCCCCTGGCTATTTCACATTGTATTCTATCGGCTGCCCAATGGTTTTCGTCGCCAGCGACTACCTGGGGGATTACTTGTCTCTTCTTCTCCATTGCAACACGATGCCAGTGGAGCTTCGAAGCTCCCTCAACCCCTATCATCCTCTATTCAGCCCTGGCTGGACCCCTTTCACTTGACTGCTCCACCATGAGGATATGAGTAAAAGCAAGCTCCGTATATGCTCCCTTCAGCTCTACGCGATGAAAATGTATTTTATATGTTGCCAGATTCCTGAACACACGTGTACTGACACACTCTCTGCTTCGAGCCATTAATGAATATTTATTGTCCTCTAACTCAAACTTAACGAGACCAGACCTGCAAGGTTCGTTGGTCGGGTCTCTCTCTCTCTCTCTCTCTCTCTCTCTCTCTCTCTCTCTCTGCCTACGTCTCTTCTCATACACGCTGCAAAATCCTTTCGCACACCTTGCCTCCTTCCTCGCTAACTAGCCCTTCCTCCCTAGGCTCACTCTTTCACAACCACCTAGTTCAACTCTGCCACTCGTAAATTACGAAGCAAATTTCATTTACCCCTTGTGTACCATGAACTCACGCAGACCTTCTCCAGCTCCTCTCTTCTCCCCTATCAGCCCAAGCCCTTTGGAATTCCAAGCTTTGTTGCAGTCCTGCAGGGAACGCCTCTCGGCGTACTTTCTACCCTGGATGCATTGCCCCTCACATTTTCATATCTCGAGACGACGCATTTTCAACCCTCCCAATTTCTGACATTAGAAGGCATCGAACAGAAAAGAAAAACCGAAAATTTTGCCATGTTGGTCGATCGATGCTGTATAATGTGGAACGATAAAGGACCGGTATATCAACCGGCAAAGTAATCAGTCAGGGCAGCCATATTTGATCGGATATTCGTACACGCACCCGTCACCGCGTGAATCATGAAAGACCGACCAGTCACGCACCCCGAGAGACCCTAATTTGTCGGTGAACACACACAGGATGTACATTCATGGGAATAGAAATTACGTGAAAAATTCGAACGTAGGGGGAAAGCTTACACGAGCAGCGATGAAGCGATCTCGATCTCTCGAACGTGTTCGAAATCTCGAGAAATGTTGTATCGTGGGAGATCAACAACCCTCCTAAACTCGATCTGTCGTTTCTTTTCATTAAATTCGAATGGAAGGCGAAGAATAAAAAAGTCGGTAAATGAGACTATTTCGTGTTCAACGAAATTATAGCGACACGTTATCAAGTATTTACCGACTGGGTTGGGGTCGAGCTCTCGTGCTGGCTAATGAGCGACTAGCTTTGGTCCGCAAAAGAATTTTCACGTTTCCTTCGAAGGCCTTCGGGCGAACTGGAGGAGGATTATTCTCACGTGTCACTTTCTTTCATCCTGTCTATCACGCGTTTCATTCGTTAATCAGAACAGTCGTGTAGAAACGCATATCACTTTGAGCAGGGAAGAAAAATGAAAAAAATCGTTGATGATATTAAGCTCTATCGTATTTTTTGTTTGCTAAGACAGCTGAACGATGAAATTAGAGATAATGTTGAAACCTATAGACAAATGTGTGGAGCGTTTATTAATCATATTCAATGTAATAATATTTTAATTAGTTTAATTAAAATTGAAATAATTCCGTGAATATTTGAATATACATATCGTTAAGGGGCTATTCGTTAATTATGGTTAATTATATTCATAATTTTTTTTTTAGGAAAAATGTATTCGCCATTTTTTATACTTAGGGCATGTTCTATGACTACTTTTGGCTGCTAGATGAGATTTAAAACAATTTTATTCATCTTTGAAAGTAGCAGTTGTATGGCACGATCTTCTAAATGGGTTGCAGCGGATGCTGTCAGACGGCGTGACACGTAGCGTCGGCGGGATTAATCTGAAAATAACCAACGAAAAATTTTCTTTCATTAACACTCATACGCAGAATATGAACCAAGAAACACTGCGGAATGTTGAAAACCGATAAAATGGTACGCTTTGAAACGAAAAGATTGAATTAATCGAAAAAAATGACTACATTTTGCAATGAAAAAAATACTTTTTTTTATTTTCAAAAATATTTAGGGTCATGTTTTAGATAATAAGATTAGAAAGATTGATACAAAATTTCATGAGAATCGATCGAGTAGTTTTTTAGCTATACGTCACGCCAGTTTCGAAAATGTATTTTAGAAGACCGTGCCATAACTCCGCCGTTTTTGAAGATTAATTGAAAAGAATACCATGTAACAGCCCAAAGTAGTAATAAGACATATCCTAAGTCTCAAAAATGATGAAGGAATCGTTCCTTTTGAAAAAAATCATGAAAATCAGCCAATTTTTCCCTCGCCTTAAGGTCTCCCCTTAAATTGAATATAATTAAAATCTGTTCTTGTACTTTTTATTTACCAAGTACATGGATATTTAATATAATAAACAAGTAATTGAACACCGACATATTAGTTTGATATTCCGATTTGACGTTTTTTTTTGTTCAAATTTGAAGTGTCAGAATCCTTTTCAAGTTGGGAAAATGAGAAAAATGACTATATACCTAATCACAAGGTCATAAGAGTCGGAAAACACAAAAAAAACATCGAATGCTGATACATAAATTGAATATTTGAATTTGACACTTTTTTGTTTGACGAGTCGCAATTGCCCGCGTGGTCGTAAAAATAACAAACAGAATCGTGTGCCAAATTGCTAAGGGGTGCGATTTTGGACGAATTGGCGTGTAACTTCACGTGCACGATTTTTCGTTGCACACATATGTATGGAGAAATAGTCATCATGAACTCGACTCGACCCTCACGTGATTCCTACACTCACCACGGTAATCCTGGAATAATGAACAGCCAGCTGTCACTCGCAATGCTGCCGTAGTTCTGCCAGTCGAAGGGGATATTATGTGCTGGTCTATCTAGCGAGCAAATACCATTCATCCCTCAAAATCTCTCTCTTGATTTTGCTGTTCGTCTGCCCTGAATCCGCTGGTCTCTACTACAAAGTAATAACACAATGGACGTCACAACGCAATACTAGTGGCATTGGAAAATTATTAAAAAATTATCATCAGCTAAATCCGATAACGTGCCTCGAAATTAAAGTTTGCATCATTGGAAAGCAACGAAAGTTTAGGAGTTCGATTTTTTTTTGGAACATCCGACTCAGGAAAATCACTTGAACGTTTTTGAGAATCCTCATCAGAACTTTACAGCCCGAATTTGCGGCATAACATTTTTCATGATGAAGAAAGTTAAAAAATGAAAAAATTACTTTCGCTGCATTCCAATGATGAAGACTTCAACATCATGCCTCTCATCCTTTATTCGCCTGAAACGCGAGAAAATCCAAATATTTTTCTCTCACAATGATTCAATAACCGCTGAACAAAATCCTCGTCGTGGGTAACCAGTATGCTCAATTAGTAATCAAGGTAACAATGTTTATTTAATGTTCGAAATAATCACGTTGATTGAATTTCCAAATTATTGATAATTGCTATTATTGTTCAATAAAGTTACTCAAACGACCACAATATGGACGATCGTTAATTAATAGTAAAAATGTACGATACTTAATTAATAGTAAAAAATCAAAACCTCATTAACATTGACAGAAAAAAAACGCATTTTTTGTGTGTAAAACCTGTTCAAATGAGTCGTGCAACTGTGATTTCGTCTAGATTGCAAAAAGCCTCTGAATAACTAAAAGGTAGAGATGGGTAAGGGTGTGAGTCGTGTTTGCCCTCATTAGCTGCGCAGCTTGAGCTGACAACCCTCACCCTCTCCTCCCCAATGTCCCATTCCAGCGGTTTCTTTCTTGTTTATCTTGTCCCACGCAGCACCAGCCAATGGTGCAGCATCTCCAAAGCCGCGTAAAAAAAATACAAAAAATATCTACAACAATTTTCAAATCAATTTAGTTTGAACAAAAATTGCAAGAAATCCTAAATTACGATACAGATTTTTTTGCACCAAAACGCCTTACGAAAATTTCTTTTTGATCTACTGTATTTTTATTTTGTTACTCGTCCCGCGACAAAGTTTTTTTTTCCCAGCAGAATAGCATATACAAGCAATACCCGCAGCTTTTCTGGCACAATAAATATTGAGCCATAATCCCAAAGCCCATCCCACGCTTCCGCAATATTTTCCTCCATCCCTCCGACCCTTCCACCCCCGTAATTCTCCCACTCTGTTATGATTTATCTTTTTCTTTTTTTTTCCTCATTTCTTCGCTCTTTCGAACTCGAATGATTATTACGCTAGATGAGACACGCCGCCGATCTACCCTCCCCGACCTGCCCGAGAGAGCCTTCGACGATTCCAGATTCATTTTTCTCTCCCTTTCGCGGCAAGTCTCTATTCGTTCCACTCTTGGCGGGCGAACCGACGAGCCACCGCCGGACGATCAATGAGAAAAAAACAGGGTGGAAAAAAATGCGAAGTAAAATTGAAAACTGCCGAGTGTGACTGAGCGAGAGGGAGAGAGGGAGGGAGGGAGAGAGAGAGAGAGAGAGAGAGAGAGAGAGAGAGAAAGGGGATGAAACCAGTATAAAGTCTGTAGAATCGCAGTCACAGCTCGGCAGTGCACTCGATCTCAACAGGAGGGTGGGGGAGGATGTTTACCCTCGTTTTTCATCGTGGCGAGACCTCCGGATTCACCCGCATCCCTCACGCTTTTTTATTATTTTTCCCCTCATCTTCTCTGCTTTTTTATTTCATCCCTCTCGCTCTCCATTTTTCCCTCCTTTGGTTTTCCCTTACTATCTCTCCCTCCCTCTCTCGCCCCTCTCTCTTTCTCTCTCTCGCTCTGTCTCTTTTTCTCTACTGTCAGCCTCGCTCCTTCTTTTTCTTCCCCTGACTTCAACCGACTATCACCATCGACCAACCGCACCCTCCCCGACTCTCCCACCCCCGGCGAAAGAAACGTCGAGCCAGCGGAAACACTGTAAGCTTCTCCGTCTCACTCTCGAAGCTCTTGACACAGATATGCATTCAACACACTTTTTAATTCTGTTTTAATCTCCGAGTTATTGCTACTCCAAGCTGGAACTCACAATCTCCATCCTCTTCACCCCCGATGCACCCTTCCTCTTTATTACGATCGTTACTATTATTATTTTGGCGGTTATTGTTATTGTTATACGGCTCATTCTCTCATTATCTTTCGTGCCGAAACTGGGCGCCTGTACTTTTTACCATTCATTCTCGTTCACCGCACGTAACGTGCACACCCCACGCATCCCTCGTATTCGTCCACGCTTCCGATCTACTCAAGTGCCCACGTTTTCTCAGTTAGCTCGGGGTAAAGGTTCCTCGTAGAAATTGCAACATCTGGTGAGTGCAAAAAATGGAGGCCCTTTTTTTACTCGTCCGTGGAGAATAATCTCCGGGACGTGAACACCGTGACCTGCTCCTTTTATTGATGTTTCAATGCCGACGAATATTGTAACGCTCAGGTAGGGATAATTTATTGGCGAGCTCAAGCACAGTCGGGTCGTTTTGCTCGAGGCTGCAGGAGACGAAGACATTTTCGCCAGCTTTACCGGGCAAGCTCGAAAAAATGTTCGCGCACGTTGAATATATTGGTATTGGAATCTCAATTTTTGTAAAAACGTCGACAGATGTTCAACAAGGGAGGAATAGAGGGAGAGACGAAAAGGGGTGGGGATCGGAAATTCTAACGATCAATATTCAGAAGGACCGAAATTTCGAATTCAGTAATGACGAATCTTCCAATATAGATAGATCAATTTTATCGTAGTCTGTAAAATAGTTTATCGAAATTGTCAATACAAAAACCTCGAAGTTGATTTATAGCGAAAACAAATATCAGATTTAACAAAATAATGGGAGATATAATATCGATTCGCCTGTATATGTACGCCAAACAATTCGAGACGTCAAATCGTCGAATTGTAAATATTACGACAGTTTACTATTTCGAATTCATTGAGGCGTTACCCTCACTTGTAGCGCAAAAAAAGGCCTTTTTCGTGAATTTTTTAAAAGAAAACTACAAAACTTTTTTAATCGATCAATATACCATCTTAAAGAACACATCTTGAAGAACTTTCAGTAATTTTTTTATTGAAAAATATTACATTGTTTAGTGGCAAATGGCCGTCAATGAAATAATGTTTTTATATACACGGTTTGCGGTGACCAACATTGCGGCGAATCTGAAGAAAAAAATGCGGATGGATCTAGTCAAATATAAGTATAAACTAGTCTTTAATCGAAGGATTTTAAAAAATATTCATTTTTCACAAAATGGCGGACAGTCAAGTTAATGGTTCGATTTTAACGAAAAAAACGGCCGTTTTTTGGCTATAAAACGGCCATTTTTTTCGAAAAAAAAATCGAACGATTAAAGACTACATTTTTATGTATTAAATAAGCCTGCAAAATTTCAAGAAGATCGGTTCATTAGTGTTCGAGTAATCTTGGTCACCGACTTCAGAAATGCCATTTTGAGAAAAACGCGTTTAAAGTTTCTCTTTCAACGCTCTGTCAACGCGGATTCTTCTCTTTCAACGCTCATATCTCAGTCAATTTTGTTCGGATGGACTTGAAATTTTCGGGACATATTCTCAGATACGTATACTTCAAAAAAATGCAATAAAAAAAATCGATTTTTTTAAAATCGCAAGTGGGGGTAACCCCTTAAAGCGAAGGACCAAAAAGTCGATCAGTTAAAATAGCGATGGGCCAAAATGGCGAACGGTCCGGATAGCGAAAACTTGGGATCGAGCAATACTACTTGCGCTTCAGAATGAAGATGGCAGATGGCATTAGTGGTCAGTCGGGTCAGGCAGCCATGCCATGTTCGCCATTCGCCATTTCGGGCCATCGATCATTTGCCTTTCTAAGATCTACATATTCGAAGTTTGTAGTCTCGATATATGGCTTTTTGCTATAGATAGTATTACGAATATTAGATCCTCACTCTTTTCTATTTCGGCGATATGAATGTTGTATTCGTCATCGGTCAAGGGATAACATTTCGAATAATTTCACCTTTGTTATTTTGAGACTTCATAATTCTGTCGTTTTAAAATCTTTGTCGTTCTATATTTGGTCATTCGACATTTTGACCCCTACCTATGAAAAGGAGGGGCGACAGCTTAAAATAAAGTCCTGCAATGTTAAGCTAAATTAATTATCGGCAGAGCGAGAGAGATACGTAAAAGTCATCTGATACTCTTGTCTAGACTGGTGGAACGCTCTTGTTCCAATGGAAAATAGGGTGGGGAGAGAGAGAGAGAGAGAGAGAGAGAGAGAGAGAGAGAGAGAGAGAGAGAGAGAGAGAGAGAGAGACAGACAGACAGAGAGAGAGAGATAGAGAGAGAGAGACAGACAGAGAGAGAGAGAGGAAGTGAGGGCGTAAGCAAAAGTAGGGAAAGAGATAGAGAGAGATAGAAATGGAGAAGTAAATGTAGCTGTTGAAACGATACTGTGAAAGCGAGCACAGATAAAATAGAACGAGGGACATTCAAAGAGAGAAACGTAGAGAGAGAGAGAGAGAGGAAGGCGTAGAAAAAAAGCTTTCACGCCAGTAGCTGTAGGAGAAGCAGCGCGCAACACGTGCACCGGATCGTAGCCAGTAAAGCTTTTTATACACCCCCTTATACAATCCGGGGGTGGAGAAATAGCGAAGCGAGCTAGAGAATCGAATTTCGTACAGTCTCTTATGCGAGGCAGGAAAACAGATATAGACGGAGAGGAAAAGCGAGAGAGAGTCCATCCGAATTTTGGGGGCTGGGGGAGCGATAAAACTCACGAATATCCGACCACCGGGTGGCCGGCAAAGCTCTCCGGGCTATAATATACATACGTCTCTATACCCACTCCAGCACGTTTAAACATATCTGTGTATACATTTTATATATAAATATATATATATATACACACACAGTAAGTGTTCTAGTTTGGGAAAGGCAAAACCGCCCACCCTTTCATTCCATTTTCACCCCTCGCTTTTCGAATTACTAGTAATTAATGCCAGCGATATACTATTTTTCTCCGCAAAACCGAAGAAAAAATAAAATCGTTACACGCGCAATTTTGCCATATCGCTGCAATTTTTTTATATCGTTACTGTTTTTCCGAGTCTTTTTCATTCCTTCCACGGATAAACGAGGCTGGATAAATCGTGTGTGCCAATTGAAATTTTTTGCACCGCTGAACACCAGCGCTCTGCAGTACAGACAAATCTGCTCACTTGGTATACATATGAGGAAAATATTCAAATTCACGTACAATGGAAACAGAGTGAAACAGTTATACGGAAGGTACATACATAGATAAAAATCACTACGAAATACAGAACAATATTCATGCTTCCGGTTGCAGGGCCTATGCGATGCGTTTATTGCAACTGCTATCTGCAGTGAAAATTGCATAATTTTTAACGGATTGCACCCAGCTCGTAGTAAAAGGAAAATAGACGAATTTTCGTCGATTTTTTCTGGGTAGATGTGTGCGGGTTTTCAATTTTTTTTTCCGCTTTAGAGAGTATGGTTTTAAGTATTCTTCGGTATTTTTGTGGTGGAAAATATTTATAAACGTGGTAAATACAATTATCTGTGCAGACCGCTTTTTCAAAAACGTCCTTCGCCGTGACTATTGCTGCTCGGAAACAAATCATCCGAAATTTGACAAAAATCAAACGAATTTAGTTTTCGCATGAAATTATCTAGTGCATGGACGAAGGTTTTTTGTAAAATAGTGATTTTTGCAAGATATGACCGCAGTCCAAAGTGAAAGTATCGACTTTCGGTGAAAAAACGATTTACTTTTGTTGATAAAAAAAACTATGCATCGAAGAAAAAAATGACCGTACAAGCACTGTTTTTTTATCTGTAAAAGAGGCTTGTCGAATTTGCAGTCAATCATTGCAGTGATGTTTGAGATATCGTGATCTTGTAAATATCTTGTAAAAGTAATTTTGAAAAAAACGCGTTTGAAGTTCACCGGTTCGACCTACCTATAAGGGCCCATAACTCCCTAAATTTTGAACGAATCGACGTGAAGTTTTCGGAGAATATTTTTGACATGTTACATTTTGAGAATCCGCCGAAAACCAAAAATCGACATTTTCAAAAATTGAAACTTCAAACTGTTGTGCGACCAATATTTATTGCTTGATTTAAAAATTATAAAGCATAACATTCATGGGTGAAAAGTGAACGAAGAAAAAATAGTTTTTTTAATGAAAACTTGAACTTTTGGGCGGCCTGAGCGGCCTCTAAATATTTTTTGACCGCTCGCAGCTTTCGCGACAATTTTTTTTCTGCTTTAAAGTAGATAATTGGATGGTGAGAAAAAGGAAAAAAATAGAGCTCAAATTTGTGCCCCCTTAATGTACATAGATGAACAACATAAATTACATATATATACATATATATATACATATATATATATATATACATATATATATATATATATATATATATATATATATATATATATATATATATATATATATATATATGTATGTATGTATGTATGTATGTATGTATGTATATATTATGTATATATATGTAATTTATGTTGTTCATCTATGTACATTAAGGGGGCACAAATTTGAGCTCTATTTCTTTCCTTTTCCTTATGTGTGTGTGTGTGTATATATATATATATATATATATATATATATATATATATATATTTATGTGTGTGTAGACGTCTTTTTGCGTATATCTATATATTTGATGGACGCTGGAGATCGAGATTTGCAATTGAGATTAAATTAGGCGTAAGACAGGGGAATAGTTGCGGAATCGCCACCAGGGACATAGAATAATTCAGGGAAGCCCGGGCAGTAGACAAGGGGGACCCAGGTCATATCCTCCGAAAGCTTAACCATCACGATGCTCGGAATATATATCTCTCTCTCATCCGGAATATAATCCTTCGTCATGCACCCCCTCGACTTCCTCGTCCGACTTGGAAATATCGTGCGTTTCTGCTTTCGAACCCCACCCCCCTCCCATTCGCACGCGTCTATACAATGCACGCGTGAATAGCTTGACGCACGCATACGGGTCGTTTCATCCCTAATTAGCGTATTTCAAAGCGCCTCCATTCTCCTATTCATGATTTCACTCAATCTCGAATTATTCACTGTTCCTTGGCATTGCCAAGTCGTTTTGATCTCGCGAGGTTCAAAATTTTTCGGCATTACAACAACACAAATCATATTCGGCATAATGAAAATTTGAATTCTTGATAACGAAAATTCGGCATAAATCGTCGTCGCGATGACAATAATTCTGCGGTGCTCGTAATAGTCGATGACGTTGAAGTTTCCATCGTTGGATGGCAACGATATTTTTTTATTCTTCATTTTTATCATTATCCAAACGCTCTTTTGGAAATTGAGGTCGAAAATTTCTAATGACGATTCGTACAAATGTTTAAGGCGTTACCCCCACTTGTAGCGCAAAAAAAGGCCTTTTTCGTGATTTTTTTAAGAGAAAACTACAAAACTTTTTTAATCGATCAATATACCATCTTAAAGAACACATCTTGAAGAACTTTTAGTAATTTTTTTATTGAAAAATATTACATTGTTTAGTGGCAAATGGCCGTCAATGAAATAATGTTTTTATATACACAGTTTGCGGTGACCAACATTGCGGCGAAGTGGATCATCTGAAAAAAAAATGCGGATGGATTTAGTCAAATATAAGTATAAACTAGTCTTTAATCGAAGGATTTTAAAAAATATTCATTTTTCACAAAATGGCGGACAGTCAAAGTTAATGGTTCGATTTTAACGAAAAAAAAACGGCCGTTTTTTGGCTATGAAACGGCCATTTTTTTTTTCAAAAAAAAAAAATCGAACAATTAAAGACTACATTTTTATGTATTAAATAAGCCTGCAAAATTTCAAGGAGATCGGTTCATTAGTGTTCAAGTAATCTTGGTCACCGACTTCAGAAATGCCATTTTGAGAAAAAATGCGTTTAAAGTTTCTCTTTCAACGCTCTTTCAACGCAGATTCTTCTCTTTCAACGCTCATATCTCAGTCGATTTTGTTCGGATCGACTTGAAATTTTCAGGACATATTCTCAGATACTCATACTTCAAAAAAATGCGATAAAAAAAATCGATTTCTTCAAAATCGCAAGTGGGGGTAACCCGTTAAGCGATTTTCATCGCCGAAATCAACAAAAAAATGGATTTAGTTGAAAGAATTAATTTTCGTTGCTTTTCTACGATGCAAACCCAAACATCATAATAAACGACTGTGGGATCGAAAATGTCGTGATAAATCGTATTGGAGGAAGGAACAAACAGGAATTTTCCAAAGCAAAGTGCAGCGACTATCAATGCACGCCGCCTTTTGACAGTTTTGGTCTATTTCGTTTTTTTTTCTTGCTTTTGGCATTGAAAATGTTTTTAACCTTTCGACTGCACACTGGGTCATTTTGACCCCATTTTCTCAACTTCCTGTATCGCAAAACGGGGCAATCTATTCGGCCGCGGTGCGACGCTCGAATTTCCTCCATTTTTTTGTGCAATTTGGCGTTTTATTACTACATGTAAGTAAGTCACGATAGGAAATACTCAAAGATATTTTTTATTTTGCGCTACTATAATAAATTATGTATTTAGAATCCCGGTCATAAAACTAAAAGCAAGTGTCCGGTATGCAGGAGAGCTATGTGCAACGAGCACCGAATGTTTTTATGCGTCGATTGCGGTAAATGTGAATGATAATAAGTCATTGAAGTAAAAAAATGCGGAAAATATAGGTTTTCAATAATTAATCTGCCGAAGGAGTCGATTTTTCCATTGTTCACTATCCCGAAAATTCTCAAATTCAAACCTCCGGATTTTGGAAAGGAACTTTTTGCAAAGACGGCTGACACTGTCTTTTTTCGTATCTGCAAACCTTCCTCTTTAAGGCCTTATGCCACAATAACGGGTATAAAATCATGTGGGAATTAAAAAAAAATCGTATGAAAAAGTGATTCACTCATAAAATTAATTACACATCTATTTAGTATGAATATCGAGTTGTAAGAAAATATATATATATTTTTTTTCGATGTACAAAATGGCCGACTACTCGAAACTTCTCGAAACAGCTTTTTTCCAACTGGCGTGACAAATAACTTCAACAATTTTCACTCGATTTACTTCAAATTTAAAAGTTATGTTCCTAATTGCATTTCGTAGAGAAGTACGTACGGAATTTCTGATTAATCGAAAACTTCTCATTTTACGAGCAGTTTATGAGCAGTTACAACGAAATTTTTCACTGAAAATTCATTTCTCAAGTTCAAATACCTACAACTTTTGGATAAAACAATATTTTTTATACTCCGTATGTACTTCTGTAGGTATTCTAATGTAGATTGACGAGAATTTTTGTTTTTGTTCTAGGTAAAAAATTGTGGATGCTAAATTTCACGCCGCCTAAAAAAGATAACAAAAGAAAATATTAGTAGTCGGTCATTTTGTACATCGACAAACAAATATATATTTTCTAACAGCTTGATATTCATACTAAATAGATGTGTAATTGATTTTATGAGTAAATCACTTTTTCATACAAAAAAAAATTGTTGAATTCGCACATGATTTTAAACCCGTTACTGTGTTTGACTATAACGTTTAAAGTGTTTATAACTTTATAACACTTTAAACGTTTTATAACTATAACTATAACGTTTAACGTGTTTAAAGTGAGGTGTTTAAGCCTCAGGTCTTAAACACCTCACTTAAGGCTGAGGTGTTTAAGACCTGAAGCCTTAAACACCTCAAAGAACTTTTCTTTATATTTTGAAGAAAAATAATGATCTTTTTCGTGCAAGTACGCATTTTTCAATGCATCTCCCACTTCGAACGAATGTTTGGGCACTTAATTTTTATTTTTATTAACAGATAATTTTCAGGCCATAAAATAAGGATCATTGGCTACAAAAAACGTCTCCACAAAAAAAAATACAAAAATGCAACTACTGAAATACAACGAACTGAAAAACGTCTGGGGTCAGATCAACCCGTTACGCGGTCGGAGGTTCGTGGCGAAAGTGTGCAGTCGAAGGGTTAAAACTGTATATGTTTGTTGAGGTAGGCTGGGTATAAAATTTTGATCCCCAGCTTTAGGGCCTGAGTTAGGTGGTTGTCACACGAAACTAACGATACCCCCACTCGACTGCCACTGTGTTGTAGCAGATTGTGGGAAGCTGCGACATGCTGAATCCCTGTGATCGGTTGAAAAATACCCAATTCTAATCGTCTTATTAATTTAAAAATTATGTTACCTCAATGTATCAATATGTTTTGAAAAATATTAAAAATTCACTTATTTTATTTACATGGCCCGGTTTTTTATTACCCGAAAAGACCGACTACATTTTCAATGCCATTAAGGGGGGATTGTCTTTTTTTTCGCAAAAATTTACCGCTTTTTGGGAATTTTTTTGTGAAGAAAGTATACAACGGAAAACTTGTGAAACTTGGCATATAGTTTTATTGATCTGTTTACTATATACAAAAAATTTTTTTAACAATTTCATCAAAAAATCCGCCTCCCACCCCCCTCGACGCGCGATGGTCCTCTTTTGATGGTGTGCACGATTACAACCTTCACGTTCATCCTGCAACAAAAACCCAAAAAGCATTTTACTTTAGACACATATAGCTATCGTCCGATGAAGGGGAAAAAAAATTGACGATTTGGTGACGTTTTGAACTTGAAGTATCGATTTTTCGAAAAAAATTGATCGATTTTTTGTTATAAATAAAAAACTATTAAACGTATTGCTTTTTTGCTTCATCAAACGATAAAAGGATGTCAGCTGAGCATTCTGTCCAAATTTGAAGGCAATCGGTTGAATAGTTTTTGAGAAATCGTGCACACCATAAAAAAAGGACCATCGCGCGTCGAGGGGGGTGGGAGGCGGATTTTTTGATGAAATTGTTTAAAATTTTTTTTGTATGTAGTAAACAGATCAATAAAACTATATGCCAAGTTTCACAAGTTTTCCGTTGTATACTTTCTTCACAAAACAATTCCCAAAAAGCGGTAAATTTTGCGAAAAAAAAGACAATCCCCCCTTAAATAGCTGCACTTTCTGGAATATCTGTAGACTTTTTTACGCAACGGTAGCTCCCGTCCACGAGAAAGCACAACTCAACTGGCGGGGGGACTCATTCCAAACGCAATTCCCCATACATATGTATACGCGTATCCGTATATGGCGTACGACAGAACTGACCGGACGTGTATCCCATAGAACACACTGTTGCTGTGTAGCCTGTCTCCCTGGCCTGGCCAATCCCCCGTTTCTCCAATTTGCATGTTAAACACCACGCGCTTACTGCATGCACGCGCGTAACCGTTCACGTTTCGGCCTCCCAGGACCTGAACTAAACCCATCCTCTATATATATGCGATAGGACGTGAATGTTGTTCAAACGTGTGTGGGTGTGGGGGGGGGGGGCGGGGAACATGTACATATACATTTGAACAACGTTCACGTTCTCCATACTGTCCCTCCTATACCATTGGGACCTCGACGACTGTACCAGCCACGAGGGTATACTTGATTCGCAACGATAACTCGACTTGCTAATGCAATAGATGGATGAAAAAAAAACGATTACAAAAAAACGGAATAAAAATGTCGAAGCTTTCGCAGAGAAGCGTCGGAGGAACTGTTGAATAGTCATGTGGATGAAAAGTCTTTGCCGTTCTGTTCAACCCCTCTAATTCCGAATCATACCACTTCACGATTCCATCACTCGACTCAATCGAATTGGGAATTTTATTTTTTCCCTCTATCGAGTGGTAAAAAGAGATACACGAACTGCACGAGCCTGCAAGGTCTTCGCTTTTGCTTGTTTGTTTATGTAAATGTAGTTGCAAACGTGGATTGCGCTTGGCAATGCGCTTTGATGGTAGGTTTGGGCTCGAAAACCACTGATGCTTTTCTTTATTTTGCTTTTGGACTGACGCTTTTAGGCTGCTCGGGTTGTCCGAGCCTTGACGACCAGTGCGATCACTCAGCTGCTTCGCGAAAACGGGCTTTCGAACTGTCACTCCGCGAGCATAAATATATTTTTTTGTGGGATGGAATCATTCGCGTTTCTATGATCAGAGATGTGCGATATTTTTTTTTTTGTAATTCTTTAGATATGCGACTTTTCCGAAAAATGAGCCTACATTTTTTTGCTATTTTGTTCAGGAAATTGTTCATTAATACATTTTTTTACGAGCAAAAAAATCGTTAAAAAATGTCGAAGTTTTCAGAAACACAAAATAGGCGTGGAAAATTTCACAAATGCCATATTTTATGACGTGTTTTCGCGAACTTCAAAACCCTCTAGCTTTTGATGGGGGGGGGGGGGTGAAATTCAGTTTCCCCCGACTGAATATCATCATTTCGACGCTGCTTACGAAAAGTAGCATGTTTCAGAATTTTGAAGAAAACAAGCACGTTTTTATCACCTTATCACAAGCACGTTTTTATCACATTACAATATCAACGCCAAAACTAGCACGTTTCGGCTTCCGACACGAAAACTAGCAAGTTTCGGTTTTCGGACCGCGAAAATTAACATGTTTCAGTAACACTGGAATTGTTTCCAAATTTCATCCATGCTTTTTCACGCCTTGCCTCTATTTTTTTACTCCAATTCCTTTGACCGCAATCGGAAATTTACCATTTTTTAGGCCTCTCAAAAAAATTTAATTGGACTTCAATTAAAATTCCAAGTATTCGGGAAATATCCATTCAACCTTACGTCGATACAATCCACGTTAAATATGATTTTGACCAAGAAGGACCAGAGATGAAAATCTTTAAAAAAAAACAAAAACATGGATGAAGTTCGAATGTTCCAATTAAAACAGACGTCAGACAAAAAATTGCCTCTTGCACCAAGAAAAAAAAAGATTTACAGGCCATGCTTGCCAGAGCTTTAATTCCAATCGAACATCAGCAAGATTTTTCAAACATATTCGATAATAACCATCTGTAAGATTACAGTAAATCTGTTGAATGATATTTTCAATAACGTAATTTTTTAAATAGAAAATCACAATAAATATTTCATTACATTTACAATTTCGATAATATTTTTTTATAAAAATTACTACTGTCGATTTTAACTGATAATTATTTTAAAAATATTAATAATAGCAACGAGTATAAAATACAAATGTCATAACGCGAAAAATGTTCACATTATTAAAAAAATACCAATGGTTTATTTTTCCAGATTTTCACCTAAGCAGAAGGACTTAAAATTCTCATCAAAACTCTTTTTGGTTAGATTGTACGAGCGATGAAATCCTTGAGGCTTTAAACTTACGCCTTTCACACTAGTTTTTACAGTGAAAACCGAACAAGCTAGGTTTTCACGGTGACAGCCGAACATGCTGGTTGTCGCGGCGAAAGCATAATCATGCTAGTTTTCGTGAGAACTTTGAATCGTGGTACTTTTCGTAAGCAGCGTCGATTTATAACCCAACAAATGAGAAAGTGGCAAAGAAATAATTTCAGGCTCATTTTTCGGATAAGTCCCTTAT
>OY723385.1:59751278-59813778 GCA_963210295.1 Ophion ellenae
TCACTCGTCGTACAGTCAGTAGTCAAAGCTGCTTTCCAACAAATATGCCTCTCTCTGCGGCCACGACACGTGCACGCCGCGGGCAAAGGAAGAAGCAAAATAATTAAAGTAATGCGAAATTAAACTTTCTTAAACGCTAAAAGCTGATCCTTAGGATTTGTCGAGATACGAAAAATATCTATTGTGTACATAAATTTCAGAATTTATTTTAAAAAACCATCAGTTTCCCAAAAGCATACAAATTTGCATTTTTGGGCTATCACGTTTTCAAACTACTTTTGTGCGACAGTAATATGTAATACTTTTTTGTATTGATTCATTAGATAGCTTATTAGTGATCAGTGGATGATATACAAAAAGCTTTGCAGAGAATTTTAATTTGTTATCGTAGCTGTTGCCGTATTGAAATGCTGCTGGCAAATGACTTTCAGTGGCAATTTATTAGACACTGATGATGGTAAGCTGATTGCTGAAGCAGCTAAATGAATGAAACTGCAGGAAACCAAAAAGAGAGAGAGAGCGAGAGAGAGAGAGAGAGAGAGAGAGAGAGAGAGAGAGAGAAGGGAGATGAATAAATAGAGTGGCACAGAGGAAGCGGAAAGAGAAATAGAGAGAAGAGAGTTCGCGTGACAACATTGTTGGACAATTAATTCCCTAATTCGTGCCGAATCCAAGTCGAATTTCATTATTCGTGCAACCATCAGAATGAGTATAGGAGCGTTTCATTTATTTTTACCACGAATTCATCGATATGAGCAAAACAAAAGAATTTTATTCGTCGGTACTCTTCATGCTCTCCTATAGATAATGAAATGATATATTATGAAACTTAATAACAGAATAGTATGAGTAATATTGTTAAACATAAACATGTTTCAAAAAAAATCGTCGGCAAATTCAAAATCCAAATGTGACAAATTGTCGAATCATCGCCGAAAGGAACAGCGACATTTTTCATCGTTCAACGTTACGACAACATTGAATACATTTGCCAGGCTATCCATTGTTTTACATTCGATTGTCGAAAAAAGCGCCTGCGATAAATTGCAATGAACCGTAAAAACTGATGATAATGACGCGACAAAGCCAGGAAGCCGGAGTAAATGGATGGTGCCTGTTGCACCATTGAATGCCGTGAATAGGACCGGGGTATCTAGGGTGTTTTATTTTTACACAATGGATATAAATCCGTGCATTCGATCTCGCGTTAAAACATTATTTATCGCGTTCAAATATGTTCGAAAAACCGAGCCAATGTTACTTTTATCGATGGCCCCGAAAATTTCTGCCATTTTTCGCATGTTAACCATAAATCGATCCAGTGAGAATTTCGCATTTTTTGTTGAATCGATGTCCCAGTCTGATCGAGTTTTGCTGTCACGACCATTTTTTTTCTTCGTAAATCTGAAAAATTGCGGTCTTAGAGTCCTCGTTCCCAGCCAGAATTTCTTTGCCAGTCGTTCCGAGCATCGAGCTTTATTAAGAGCTTGCACATCCTTGTATTCCTCACCCTCTTTCCGATATGTGCCCCCCCCCCCTGACCACCGCCCTGCGGCATTGTTACGTTGACATCGAACTCTCATTTCCTTGGCCCCGAGTCACGAAAGAAAATTGAGGTGCTTTCTTGTCTTGGCAGATTGTAGAGAGAGAGAGAGAAAGAGAGAGAGAGAGAGAGAGAGAGAGAGAGAGACTTGGTAGGGCGAGCTTGGCTGGCTATCGGCCAATTATCGATTGCGATATCTCCAAGACAGTTCATTTTTCTCCATCTCAGAGTTCATCACGACGCCTTTAGCACGCGCCAGACTCACCCTGTCTTTTCTCGTTGCCAGCCTCTTAACCCTCCCCCACTCCGCTAACCCGCGGAGTTGCGCCTTTCTCTCTCCTCGTTAATTACGAGAGAGAGAGAGAGAGAGAGAGAGAGAGAGAGAGAGAGAGAGAGAGATTACGTGTGTCCAAGACGTATCGAGGATAATTGAACGATTCATTATTGGAGGATTGGTTGGAACCTTTTAGCAGTGTAGTACAAAGGACACGCGATCTATGCCACATGACGCAACGTTTCCAAGGGGTTGCGCGAGATTTCAGGGATCGTCGAACCATCAGCGTGATTCGCAGTAACGTCCTATCGCGCTTGCGATTAATATTTCAATGGAAAACAGCATGACTGTACAGTGTATATAAGGCTTGGATTGATACAGGTAGAATATACGGGACATTGCTGTGGACGAGTCAGGCTACATATATCGATGCACCCACCAACCCCCTTTTGTCTATTTGCCCCGCGATGCGCAGTTGCCGGAGCTCCCTTATCCTCGATGAACCTCAGGGGGCCGTAGCTTCGACCACTTTGCCTCGGTTGTCCTTGGATGTATGTGTGTGTGTATGTGCGTTGCTGACCAACAGCCAGCCCCTGAACTCACCTGGCAACCCCACCAGTCCACGAGCACGACGACGATAGCACGAGAGAACGAGCGAGCTGTACGTTAATCGCCTCATTGAATATGAAACGGATATCGATTTGCATGATACCGATTGAAAATTAGATGCATTACCGTCGAGCCAGGTACAACCGGCTCCCCATTCGCCAACTACTAAATGTACCGTTGACATACCCAATACCATCGGAACGCAAGCTTCGCTTGTTCTTTCCTTCTCTCGTTCCTTGAGGCTCGGCACTTTGAAATCGATTTCTCAAAAGCATCTGCAGAAAAAAACTACTATTGCACGAGTTTCCAACCCTTTCTTGCATAGACCATACCTGCTCGTCACGATATTCCAGCAACCGAATCTCCTTCGACCTTCTTTCGTCACCGTTGAGCCTTACGCAAATAGGTCCGACAGGTGTTGAAAGGGAGGAGAAGCGTTGGCAAACGCGCTGCCAAGCCTGCGTGAGACACTGCAGGCTTGCGCCTTGCTTCGTACGTGTCTAATTATCGTCTGGAACACACGTACCGGTGCTAACTAACCCTCATGCTATTAAGTTACTGCCAGCAGCGCCGAGTCGTAGTTAGGTGGCATTTCCCTTCTCCTCCTTCTCCTTCAGCCATTCTCGCAAGCTCACGCCCCATCTTCACCACCCGCGATTGCCTAAGCGAGTTAATAGAAACACAAGATTCCGGTCTCGTACTCGCCAATGTAAAGGCTGCATACTTGCGGAAAAAGAGCGTATCAGGGGGGTGCAATTAGGGGATTAACGGGTTACACATGGTTCGCGGCCGGGAAAAAGAGGTGTTTTCGTAAATGTTTTTTTTTGGGATGACCACTTTTTTTCGCGATGACCACTCCTGCCATCTGAAATAAAACCATCTGAAATAAAAAAACCAAATGAATTTAGTTTTTCTACCGCATTTTCTAGCCTTTAATCGAAGGATTCAATGGAATAATGATTTTTGAAAAAATAGTCGCCGATCGAAAGTGATCGTCGAAATTTCGGTGAAAAAAAACACTCTATTTTCCTTGATATAAAAAAAAGTATGCATTGAAAAAAAAATCATTTTGACATATGAAAAATGTCTGTGAAATTTGAAGTAGATCGGTTTAGTTGTTTTTGAGATATTTTGGTCACCGATTCTAAAAGAGTGATTCCGAGAAAAAACACGTTTAAAGTTTCTACTTGTGACGGTATAGCGGTAAGCGGACCTACCTGTAAACGCTCATAACTCCCCCAATTTTCAACGGACCGAATTGAAATTTTTAGAGAATATTTTTGAAAGGTCATATTATGAGAATCCGTCGAAAACGAAAAATCGATTTTTTCAAAAATTCCAACTAGGTGTAACCCTTTAAGGGAAGGTTCTGCCTTGTTGGGCCAAAAAATGCCCGATATTTCACCAATTTTTTATGCGAAAGTATTAAACATAGAATGTTGATATTTGGTATATTGACTAAGCGGTCTTTATTGAACATCAAAATATTTTTTAAAGTTTGACGAAACATGGTGGTATGAGTGGGAGGAACCATGTATGTTGGTGCGCGGGCGATGACATTCTCCGCTTGCGGAAGTCCTAAGTCCCGGACCGGTGATCTGAAGCAAAAAAATCAAACATATCTTCACTTTGTACAATATTGTGTATAAGTTGACCTAGAATCAAGAAGAAAAATTGAAAAATAGAAAAATAGTGAGCGATCGGAAGAAAGTTTGTTTTTTTCACAAACATTTTCGCAGTTTTTTGCTCACTATTTTTCAATTTTTCCTCTTGATTCTAGGTCAACTTATACACAATATCGTACAAAGTAAAAATATGTTTGATTATTTTGCTTCAGATCACCGGTCCGGAACTTAGGACTTCCGCATGCGAAGAATGTCATCGCCCGCGCACCGACATACGCGGCTCCCCCCACTCCCACCACCATGTTTTGTCAAACTTTAAAAAATATTACGATGTTCAATAAAGACCGCTTAGTCAACATACCAAATATCAACATTCTATATTTAATACTTTTCGCATAAAAAATTGGTGAAAATCGAACATTTTTTGGCCCAACAAGGCAGAACCTTCCCTTAAGCCATAGTCATATATTTTCTCTCGCTAAGAATCCATACCACCATTTGATGTCGAAGATCATCTGCATGTAAAATCCAGACGAGCAACGAGCAAATCCAAACAAGGGAAGCAATGATCCATTTGAAACACACATGGAGTCACGTCATTTGCATATGGATTGCGCGCCATTCTTCTTTCGCAGGGACTAATGAAGTGACGGCGATTGTCATCAGCTGATTGAACATCAATCTGCCTCAATATCCGCAAAGAACATTACCGAAACAGGAAAAGGAAATGTGGACGAAGATGGCAGCTAAATCGAGAATATTTAACGCATTGAGAAGTGTGATGGGACTTGAACAGAATGTGCAAGGATGACGTTCAAGTCCCATCACGTGACGTTGGAGCGGGGGAGATCTCGGGAAGCGACGCAACGATAAGAGGAAGAAGGATAGAAGTTACTTTAATAGGAAACCGCTGCTCGGAGAGGCCGACAACAAGCGACCTCACCGAGCTTTACCAGAGTCGCTGCAGAGATACCACTGATTTAATTAGCGCTTAGCATCCATCTACGGAACATGCCCCCCCCCCCCGCCCTCTCTCACCTCTGCTCTTCCGCTCTGGTTCCGAGTTAAAGCCCGTTCATCTCCGTACAGCCTGGTGGAAGTATTGGAAGCTCTGCGCCGTGGATTTGCAATGGCAACGGTGTGTATACCGCAAACTGTTGGAAGTAAGAAAAGCTCCATAGGAGAGTGAAGAGACCGGGGCAAGACGCGTCGTCCCCACGACACGCCAACTTTATAACTAGTTGACTCTCATTATCTAGAGACGGAAGATGAAAGGAGGGTGGCTTCGAGGGTTGCGAACGAGGGAGTTGGTAATTTGTAATTCTGTGGTGAACTCAGCTCTACATCCACCTATATCCGTGCATCAGCATATAAATATGAATACACATATTGCGATCAGGGAAAAACACATCGTCACCCGGAACTGTCATCAACTGATTCGATCTAAATGAAATTATTCCTCGAGGCTATTTTCTTTTTACCGTTCGTTTCACGGGTAGACTCCGGAAAGTTTTGGGACGTAGTCGACACTCTCGAGATCATTATCGAGCCTCGTTTCGGCCACTGTACGTGACGTATCCTGGAAATGGCTTGGTGCGTTAGCTGATTGCTCGATTGTCGGCATAAATAATCAATTACAAGGGGTGGCCGAAAAAATAAAATGAAAAGCACACGGACGATACGAGGAATCCAAGGGCGCATTATGGGCGGAGTAACCTCGATCTTCCAACTGTCAATGTTATATACAGCACGGAAGAATGTCCCAAATGTACTCGTGTTCAAACTTCCCGATTAATCTATTTTTCAACTCGTAGTTTTTCGATAGAGCTTTACGAATTATGAAGAACAAGATCTTTATCGAAATTCATGGGGGAGAATGGTGGCAAGGGTATGTTGGAGTAGGGGGCGAGAAAATTGTAGTGTAATGTCATGGTTACCCCCGTGTAGAATGACTGAAGAACGATAGGGGAATGGAGTAAAGACCCCTTTTTACGCTCGCGCATTCACCATCGTTGGAGTTATACCGTTCGTACGTTCGCCAGTTGTACACGTGTTGTTTGTAGACACGGGTAATACGAGACAGAGAGTTTAGACCCCATGCTGATGATAATATTAAACTCGTACAACTCGTGTACAGTAATTATTATTTACTGTCATGGAACGGGCGATCTCGACGATTATGCGAATGGTATAGCTATCCCTTGAGCTTGCGGTCACCCCCCAGCAACTTGTACGTGTGCGCGTAATCATAACGAAAGGGACGCGGAAGCATGGAGAAATGATAAGGGGTTGCCGGGTGGATGAGAAATATTTATATATGGAGAAATTCGTATACGTGTTTACTAATGGTGTGCTCGGAGCATTTGGCCGGCCGATTAATCCAACATTATTCACGAAAACAAGCACGCCAGGCCGCATTTTACGATATAATCCATTCGTTGTCATTCGTAATTGAAAAAAAAAAAATTCTTTTCTGAATTTGTGAAAGCGAGTGGTTGTAAAAATGTTTTTCCAAAACTACCCCTCACGTATGTTCGTACTCGCAGCTAACACGATCCTTCAAACGCAGCTAACAGGGGCCTTCAAACGATGCCATGACATATTTTTCTTAATCGATAACCGGGGCTTTCCTACTGGAATCACCTTCTCGTTTTCCCCTTTTTTCATGGGTGCACCCCTATCTATCAATTCCGTTCTCTCCGAAGATAAGAAGAGGAAAAAAGACGTAACGATAGTAGGGGTCGGTTGCTAAGGCGCGTCATAAAATTTGAACCTTGTGCGAGGGCTGTGGTACGATGTGGAATGATCGTCCTATCTTTTCGGACGATTTAACGCTACCCCAGTCGCGTCTCAATCTATCCTCGTTATTGCACCATCCCCGAACACATGCGAGTGTCCTCTCGCCCGGAGGGACAACAAAGGTCAGAACTGTCAGGACTATTGTATATCCCCCGAAGTGTTTTTACGTCATCTATATGTACGGGGCTTCAGTCGAGAATAGGAATCGCGCGATTGGATTAAGGGGGGGGGGGGGGAGATACCTTTAGGCGAGGAATTGCTGATTTTCATGATTTTTCTAAGGAAAGATTCTCTTCGCCATTTTCGAGATTTAGGGTATGTTTTGTTACTACTTTTGGCTGCTACATGATTTTTTTTATTACTCTTCAAAAGTGGCGGCGGTATGGCACGGTTTTCTAAACGGGTTGCGGCGTATGACAGACGGCGTGACACGTAGTGTCGGCAGGCTTTATCTGAAAAAAACCAACGAAGATTTTTCTTTCATTAACACTCGTACGCAGAATATGAACCAAGAAAAAGTTAGAAATGTTGAAAATCGATTAAATGGTGTGCTTTGAAACAAGCATGAATATTCTGGAAAAAATGGCTACATTTTGCAATGAAAAAATACTTTGTTTTTTTTTTAATATTTTCAAAAACATTTAGGGTTATGTTTCAGACAATAAGGTTAGAAAGGTTTATACCAAATTTCATCAGAGTCGGTCGATTAGTTTATTAGCTCACGTCAGTTTTGAAAATGTAGTTTCGAAGACCATGCCATTCCTCCGTCTTTATCAAAAGTTAATTTAAAAATATCACGTAACAGCCTAAAGTAGTAATAGAACATACCATAAGTCTCTAAAATGATTAAGAAATCTTTCCTTTTCAAGGAAAATCATGAAAACCAGCCAATTTTTTTCTCGCCTAAAGGTATCTCCCCCCTTAAGAAACGTAGAAGTTACGTGATATGGCACAGCTGTGTGTATCCAATCTTGGCTGAACTGTTCGATTGCATATTGCACCGCCTAGCCATTCATTTCTGAGTGGATGTCTTTATTGGATGATTACAATGTTGTCATTCGTTGAGCAGCTAATACACAATCTTTCTTAGAAGAATGCTGCTCTACGAAACAACCAGCTGTTGAAGTAGAAATACAATTATTTCCCAAAGTAATGAACCTCTGAGAGATTTTAGTACCAAAGATAAGGGAACCATTAAAAAGAAATGTCCCATTATCGGCATCCATTAAAGCGAAGAAGGGTACGCGAGCTTCTGACAAACGTTGTGGAAAGGCACGCGTTAGATTGCGAGAATTTCAAGTCTTTCCGCACAACCCGCCGAACAGTCAGAAAGAGATGGGCGTCGAGGGTGAATCGATAAAGCTGAGGCTCGCAATATCAAACATCCATCCCACTCATTCTCTTGTCCCGTCGGCACGAATGGTCCCACGGGAACTGTAATTACAAACCGCGCGGTGTTCCATCAATCAGAGGCCTCGCGGACTTCTTTCATGTCGCAACCTGTCGCCTTATCGTCATTTGCCTGCAGATCCGGGCCATCAGGAAAGTTTTGCTAGATTCGTACAGAGCTGTTACCAGGGCTGGATTCAGCCATTAGTTTCGGCATCCACATGACATACGGTGATAAAATGAAACACGGTCGATGGTAGAAGTGGACACGGTTCAGCCGATAAGATAGCCCACCCTATAAAGTCCTCGCCAGGCGGAAAGCTTTTTCGCATATTCAAGTCATCTTGCCACCAGGGTGCCATCAAGCCTGATAGGGCAAAAACGAATATGTAGCGCGAGAGCACCGGGATCATCATACACCAATGGATCTACGCCACTGGTCCGGGCGTTATCATCCATCCACTGGATCCCCGGATTGGTTATCCCTCGGCATAGCCAAGTTGGTACTGAAGAGGGTGGTTCTGAGGGTGCCTTTCGGCGTGAAGAGGGTGGATGGGGCTCGATCGTTAACGTATCGCTAACACATTCGATATTCTCGCGTCTCCACAAGGGTGGGATACCCAGAGAGAATCGACATCGCTCATCTACACGTTCGTGCTATGCATACGAGTGAGCCCATCGCTCTACTCTAGTTTAAGTACTGTCTACATTACGACTACAAGACCCCTACTGTTTGTCTCGTTGGGTTATAAAGCCCCAAAGCCTCAAACCCCGAATGCCTCTAGAACGTCCCCGAATGCCTCTAGAATGTCAGTGGGTCAGGTGATTGTGTCTGTAACCGCGCTATGCGTGTGTAAGTTTAGATTACACGTGCCTGTGTGTGTGTGTGTGTAACGTGCCAGAATGAGAACGCCGAGGCCTCCTCGTTAGCGACACCCTTGGGACATGAAAGGCAGGATGACGTGGTTCTCTCTTCTATACGCATCCTGGCACGGATGAGACTCTAACCCTCGATCTCACAAAATTGAATGCCCGGACGACTCCTCGTTTGCAACGGCGAATGCCCACAGGGAGGATTAATCAACCGAAGAATCGAATGATTCTCCGGCCCCCAAGCTTCGTGCTCTTTGATACGAACCAGGCTACTTGTCATACAGGTTCATCAAATTCTATAGTAGACTTTACAATTTTTGAGTTTGTTGGAAACTTGGAGGTTAACAAGATCGACGTAACTCTCTGGCAGCTTAAACCCAGTGCTTGACATTTTATTTGCGATCTCAAGATGTACCTGCAGTATCGGAAGCGGTTTTAAGCTTTTCCTAGTTAAAGGAAACTACACCTCTTTACATAATCTACATACTAAAAGATAATATTCATTTACACATTTTTTCATCCACGATTGTCCTGCCACGAAGACAGGGAACAGGCAACTTAAAGTATTGATAGTATTCATGAGTACATAGAGTCCTCAATGATTAACCGTTCACCCAAAGTCAGATGTAGCTAGGCAGCGTTTGGTAGCATAATTTGGACAATCGACATGACCAATGCTGCGAGTAGGCGCTTAGGAAGTTGCTAGAGCTTAGGACCGATTGTCGTTCTCCGATAGGAGTATGTGCATACATATATTCATACGAGTATAGCTCCTAGGCATGCCACCTAAGGATTCCTGACCAAAGTGATGTCCAGGTCTTTCGGGCTGTGCGGGTAAGCCTGACGACGATAAAATACCGAAACGGCTAATTCCTGCGCGTCAAGTACGATCATTGTAGACGGTAATCCATAACAAGACAGCCTTCACGTCATTGTGATAGTTTCTGGTCCTTAAGGTTGACTGGTACAAAGCTGAACCTAGGTGCCATTCACCCTGGCTCTGCAGCCTTTGTCAATTCATATGACATGTGACCACTATTCGTAGGTTCAGATAGTATACAGAGGATCATACAAGATCAAATCCAGCGCATTGGAAACGCTTTTAACTCATCTGGAACATTCTCTTACCATATTATCGCGTATCTGTATTGCCTCGTGAACAGAAGGTACCTTGGGGTCGAACTTGCAGCTCCGAAGTCCAGTGGGAGCGGCTTAGAGTACTTGAAAGCAGGACACTTCTGAGATTAACATCATGGGCCAGAGGACTGGACAGTTGGACAAAGTGAATTATAGTATATAACACCCGAACCCATCACCAATTGAGGACCGGAACCGTGCGCAACAATGATCTACGGACAGCCACTTCCAGAGTGCTAGAGAAGCAACGTCTGGCCAGCTTAGCAGTGATGGTGAGAGGATATGGCAATATACGTCCAGCGTTGGATACGGAACAGGACGTTAATTGCCACTACCAATCAGCGAGGTTACGAGCCACCGCCCGGAGCAAAATGGGTCTATGCGCACGATTCACGATTGGAGGCAGACCTGGAGAGAATGTCTGGGGTTGATGTTCGATTTGAAGGGAGACACCCCTTCGTGACGGTTCTCTGACACTCTGATCATCCTGGAGGCTTTGCATTGACGACAACTTCCGAACAAAGGCAGAGAGCGAAAGGAAGGATTCAATTGGGGATCAACGAACTCTTGCACTACGATGACCGCGTCAAAATGACACATTCTTCTCCAAAACGTTTCCCTCCTCTACTATTTCTAGGATCGATGAATACGGTGATCCACACTTTCAGCTTTATTGGTTGTTCCAGCAACTGTTGTAGTTCATTTGTCCAATCCAATGGAAAGTGGATTAAATAGAGGACGATGCGCGCTTTAAATGGTACATGGAGTAAAAAACGTTGACCTTAAGCCGAAATTTCAGTCTCTGGCTGGGCTTATCCTGCTGTTTGAACATGTTTTCGGGATAATCCACTAAGCAGCCCAGGGGGGAAAGCGAGACATATATACACGTGGTCGGGCTACTCGAGACCACCTGGAGAAGGATGAGCGAACGGGTCAAAGTGTTCCTCGGCAACAGCACCGAAGCATCACCGTAACATTATTCGTACAGAAGGGGAAGAGAGGGTTAAAGCCCTAATAGGTCGCTAATTACAGCGTACCAAGGGACAACCCTCCGTAACGTTCCCCAGGTTACTTGGCTAAACCGCCCTACCGGAGAACTCATCCCATCCTCTCTCCCTCTCTCTTTCTCGTTCTCTCTCTCTCTCTCTCTCTCTCTCTCTCTCTCTCTCTCTATTTCTCTCTCCACCAAAATAAATTACCATCTAAAATACCGATCTTCGTGAGACTATAATTCCGGGCAAAGTTCTTCCGGAAATTTTCGATCTTCTCACACGTTATACGCTGCACAGGTTATCATGCCTTACGAAAGCTTCCGATCCAATGCCTGTTCACGGAGGAGTCCGCAACGAGGCCGTTCCACAGCACCGTGTTTCGATTGAATTAGATTAGAAGCGAGCGCGAGTAATTGCCGATTAATAACGCGAGTTTCAGCAGGGAGCGAAAGACACGGGAGTAGTTAAGTCGACCGAGGGGTGACTTGAGAGCAAAGACGTATGTGAGCCGAAGCCAAGCGCGTTGTAATTAGGAAGGGCGGACGAAAGCCATCCAGTTCGTCGTCTTCGTCGTCGAAGCAGCCACCATCGAACCCATCGCGGATGCTGGAGAGAGGAGCAAGTTGCAGATACAAAGTTGAAGGGTGGGTAAGACATGCCGGGATCTACGAACGGTCGCATCAATCACTTGATGGTTCGTATTTGCGGTGATTAAGGGGCTACATCTACCTCGAGGCCCGAAAAAAGGCCAAATTCAGATTTTTTTCTCGGATACGGTTGGTGATGAAAGAAACGCATTTATTTTAACACGAAGGTACGTATACTGAGAGCCTTTTAAAAAAACACCAAAAAATCCAGAAAAACAACAAAAACATCGCCGCCAGCAGATAATGACTTTTTTTCGCGACGTTTGGCGGTGGACACTTTCCACCTTAAACGGTCCACCGAAAATCTAAAAACCAAACGGGTTAGTCAAGGTAACGATAAATACAAGTCGTTGACGATCGTCGATTTTTTAAATAATTTTTTTTTACAATGTGGCGACGAATTGAAACTCGAGCATACAAAATATATGAAAATAGTCGTCATTTTTACGTAACTATGAAAAAATGAAGATCGATTTTTAAAAAGTGAGAGCGTCAACGACCTTCAAATGTTTCTCATCGTATCTCCTGTAAGTTTGGGAACAATCGATCAAGACGTTCTCGAGATATCATGTCCACCGACTGCTGCTTCCGCTCGCCCAGCCGACTGTTAGAAGCTGTAGCTCATTCAATTTTAGGAATATTTCAATGAAATTTTCAGGGAACATAGCTAAGAGGTGATACTATCTAATATAAACATTTTCTTTGAAAATGCATTTCTTGACCCACCTAGGTAGATAGAGCCCGTTAAGCCGAAAGATCCGTCCCACTCACGACAAAATTGTCAATTCACGTCATCTTCTATGCTTCCTGACGCAAGTGTCGGATGGTCGATTCAATCGCATCAAAAAATGGACAAGTTCGAAATAGAAAAACCGTCCTCGAGGCGCAATTCTTAATTCAAAATTCCGCACATAGCGAATCCAACTCATAAATTCCTCGTTACCCTAAAATCGCCCACGTCTGATAACGAGTTGACGAAAAAAAAGGCAAAAAAGACTTGACCTTGAGGAAGAAGAGCAGGGCGAATTCGGAAACAAACGAGTGTTTCCTCAGGTGCGAAGAGACCGTTGATGGATCGAGGCTGAAGGGTGGAATTAGATGGAAAAAGCGGAAAAGCCTGCGAGAACTGGAGAAAGACAGTGGATTTATAGAGTCTCACAGTTAGCCGGATGCTTCTAGCTGGGATTTTCTCAAGCGGGAGAAGAACGAGGAAGAGATTCCATTGTCATTAGAGAACACCAACCTCCGATCAGTGAAGGCTACTTCTCCTTTTGCCGGCGGAGTTACCAATGCTTCTGGTATATCCCGGCGCTAACATTACCGGGAACGCTTAAGTCGAGGAAGAGTTTGGGGTTGGGGATGAGCTAGGTTAACAGGTAAGGCTAGTAAAAGCTCCCAGAGGGTCGCTGACTGGCAAAGCACATCGAGCTTGGACCTCGCGGAGCTTCCTTTCCCGAAGGCCAAAACGCTTTAGGTAGGATTTGATGGCAGATTTAGTGTAGCGTTGTACATTTCGTTCTTCTTCGCTCCTCTGTCTCTCACTCTCTATAACCTCCCCTCTCTCTCTCTCTCTCTCTCTCTCTCTCTCTTTATCTCTCTTTATCTCGCTCTTTCTCTCTGCCTCTTCGCCTCTCATTCTCAAAATACTCTGTCTAGCTATATTGGCGAAGCAACACGCAACGTTACGTTCGGAATGGGACAACTTCCCAGTCTCCATTATTGCTTTGATATACCGGGAGATTAGGAGCACATGTTACGTACGCCATATACCCATAATGCATACGGTGATCGTAACTTGGCTCAAGTACCACAGTAAACGGGGATAATTCCACCCAACGTCTCACCTTCTCTCACGTAGATATATAGAAATATATTCGTATGCATACAGCGGGGTACTTCTGCAATTCGAAGCTCTAAGGGGATAACCTGCAGAGCTAGTTATGCATATCGTAAAATGCGAAATTGCACCAACGCTTCATATATCTCTGGAATCGTGCCGAAAATAATAGTTTCGACATATTTTTCTTTTAAATGCACGCCATTAAAAATATGCGCTTGAACATTTTTGCGGATACCGTTTTCCTCAAATTATCTCAATGCGTCCATTAAATTTTATTGCGGTGTATGCTTTTCGCCCGACGGGGATGAACAAATAAATAGGCCACTAATAAATGACCATTCGCACACAGACATTTAGTCACTCGTGTTTTATTCTTGACACTGGACTCGGTAGCTTGGCTTCCATTTATCGTATCATTGTAGTTCGATGGTTCAATTAAATGTTGCCAAAAATATAGCATAAAAGTCATGCATACGTATTAGGAAATTTGTCAGAAACCGACTTCTCTGATAATGCGTTATGGATAAAAATTTTCATTTGACATCACATGAATAACCAATTTAAATTCAAACGTCGATAATTAAGGTACGAGACCACTGTGACGGGTCGAAGAGAGGTATTTTCTTTACGATTTTTTTTGTCTACGAGATTATTTATTTGGGATTTGGAAAAAGGTATGCTATGGAGCTTACATTGAACTTATTTCGTGCGAATTTTTATTTTAAAAAATTGAAAATTCACAACGTTATTCGAGGATAATAGAGCCTCTGTATAAAAAATGGGATCCAACGGCCGGATCGATAACTTGAAAATGGTTGGTCTGAAAAATGAAAATAAAAATGTTTTGTAATCTATATAAATGTAGCTATCGCCGTACGTGGCAGTTTTTCGAGAAAAAAAAATCACAAAATGGCGGGTGTTAAAAAAAAGTGTAATTTTGGTGAAATTTTCACTTATGTTCGGAGGCTTAAAAAATAATAAATAAAAAAACGACTACGTACAACAATAGCTACGGCAATTACGGAACTTTTGGTTTTTTTAAATTGAAAATCGGACGAAAGTCGTTTCGAGAAAAAACACCATCGAAAGTTTAAGTATACGTAAATCGTTGCCTATCTGCTCTCACTGGATCGTCTGCAACTTGGTCAATTTTCAATATTTTATACCAAATTTTTTTCACACATTCTTGAATACGTGTATTTTGAGAAAACACAAAGAAAATCGATCTTTTCGGCCTTGAGGAATTCGCCTGAAACCTACTTTTGTGACAATGCGGTACGGCTTAAAACCATTACACGAACAGTCGCCCCGGTAAGTTCAGTCAGGAATAGAACGTACATTTTTTCATTTAAAATCACGAAAAACATAAATACGAATCTAATTTCAAACGTCGATAATTACGAGTGAATAAGAACAGGAGACGAAATTTGATGCCGCCCTCAAAAGGTCAAAGGGTCAAATGCCTTTCGCCTGAAAGATTTAACAGGAAAACTCATTCGCGTTTGCGGTCTCTTAGTTCACGTGCTCTCCCTCTCTCTCTCGCTTTCTCTCTCTCTCTCTCTCTCTCTCTCTCTCCCTCTCTGTCTCTCTCTCCCTGTCCCTCTTGATTAATTTCAAAGTGCATTCGCACGGCGGAAGACTCTCATTGGTATATTTATGTATATCGTATACGTGGCACGCAAGAGCTTAAGGCTTGAATCCGGACCGGAGATTCTCAGAGTTACCCGGGGATTAGCTCGATTTCACGCTTGAAAAATTAACTTTTTCCGAATTCGGTGGGTACGAAACAGATTCCAAGTGTTGCCAGTGGTTGTGGAAAATAGCGGGAGTAGAAGAGAGAGAGAAAGAGAGAGAGAGAGAGAGAGAGAGAGAGAGAGAGAGAGAGAAAGAGAGAGAAAGAGAGAAAAAGAGAAAGAAAATAAGAGCGAGGGAAGAAAAAAGAATCGGAGGTAAGTTCTCTGACTCGAACGAAACGGCCGATACAATCCTCTTCTACACTTTCGTCCGAGACTGTGAGGCGGAAAAAGGAGCAAATCGATTCCGCAATATCTCGTTAATATCCTAATCGGTTTTGCCGCCACTTTGGCAGAATCCTCTCGAAATTCAACGGTTCCTATAATATACCAATTTCGAGGAAATTGAATTGTTATTTCCCGATATCGATTCAATGTTTTGGTCCCACCGCGTATTTTTCTTTCTTTCCAGAATCATCTAGAACGGGAATCAAGAAAATGTTAAATCTTATCGCTTAAAAAAAAATCGGGCATTAGAAAAAACTATGGAAAATTTCCATCAATAAATGTTTTGATCTCTTTTCACTCAATGATCAAAAATTGAGTTCTGAATTATTGTATGTTTAATAAAGTTCTATTGAATAAAAAAATATTCCATAAAGTATTTTTATTTGCAATCGCAAGCCGATGGCTGAAACTTGATTGGAATTTTCAAGTTGTTGGAAATTGGGCTGAAAATTTGAATGGTCCAGGCTCCTGTCGATGGCCACGTTTTATCATCAATCAAATTACTTACGAAATAATTAGTGATACGACAATCGTGTCTCTTTCTACACCGTCATCGTGGCATTCTCTCTTTCCCGTCATCGATCTATCAGTGTTTGGTTTGATTCGCGTAACGGAGACTTTGTCCTTGGAGTGCCATATTTCAGGTGTTTACATTTTATTTTTTTTAAAGGAAACGAGTAAAGCTTTTTGAGTGCGGTTTTTTTCTTGCTTTTATTCATGATGTACAGAAGGTTGAAAACATTTTTTTTTTTTAACCAAAATGGGGGCCGTTGCAGCTCCGCGAAAACAGATCCTTAAATCGCAGGAGGTAAACGGCTGACATCACTGCCCCCTCTTTGTTGATCTGAAACACAAATTCAAAGCATATTATCAATCTGTGACCCTTTGGTCTTGGAATGACGGATGGGTTTTTCGTTTAGTACAAATTTCGGAAAATGGCGGCAATTTAAAAAAAAAATCGAATTTTCGCGTTTTTTTTTCGCATAAAAAGATAAATAATAAATGCAAAAATGTATCTATCAAAAAAACGATCCGTCATTCCGTGAAGACATATTTTCTGAGTATGCTCTCCAAATTTCAGGTCGATATGTTAATTACAGCGGTCAGGAGAATGTCAGCCATTTTTAAAAACGTATTTTCGAGAAAAACGCTTTTAATGTTTCGTAATGTGTTTACACAAATGTGTTTATAATTACCGCTAAACGGCAATGCCTGGTCCACAGAGGCACAAAGTCTCCCTTAAGGTGGTTGCTCAGCTATCGCGAAATAGTAAGAATTTGCTCAAATGTATTGAGGATAATTGTGAACAGGTGTTACGACTTCGTGTAAAATTTCAAGTACGTCGTCTGCGTGATTGTTGAGCAATTATTGAAGTTTGGCTCTTATACGCGGGCGACATAGCAGAAGCTTCATGACAACTCTAATACGACTGTCGCAATATAATAAACATAGTGAGAATTAAATGGAAATAGGCGGAAAAAAATCTTGAGATTTGTATAAACAATTTCAACGAAGAGTACAGCGTTTTGTCTGTCTCGTTATCGAGATATTCGTGAAATAAAACAGGAAATTTCAGCTGATTCGCGTGAAACAATGAAGCGCCATACCACACGTGGCAACACTGCTGTCAAGTCAGCCATTTTGAAAAGGCGCCAAAATTTGAAACGCACAAACTATTGCTTCCTTGCTGTAAATTTCTTACCGCGGTTTCATAATGAGTATTTAAATATTTTGAATCATTCTTTACAGAAGCTGCAGTGCATGTGTTTCGACATAACCTTCAAATCAATTACGCGTCGTCCCTCGACTGCGCATTCATTTTCCGGCTCAATTACTTTTTTCCGCCGCTTTCCAGGTTGTACCTGCTCCAACCGTCGATTGTACTGTTTTTCGGTTTCCATTTTTCCCTTCCATCTTTTTATTTTCGCCGAACAAAAAAAAGCGGAATTCGCGAAGGATGTTTGACAGCTACGCGCCCACGATGCGGCGTTCGTATCTGAGCTCAGTGATACCAGTTACTGAGAACTAAATTGCGCGTTTGCCACATTTCAACTTGGTTAATAACTTATTCGCGATGTGAATGAACAAAAAATAATAATCACGTTTCTAAGCAGTCAATTATATGCATTCCACATATGTATGAGGTGAAATTTATTTATTTTACATAACCGAAAATCTGATTATTCGAGATTGGAGACCCTTATGGGCGCCCGTGTTTAAGCATATTCCCCTCTTGCCGCCTGCCCTGCAAAGACCCTGAGCAGCCTCCTTAGTCAGAATGTATCAGGATTCATTGAAAAAACAATCATCCCTTCCTCTCCCGTCCTCTTTGTCTGAAATTTTTGTTGAAAAAATGGGAGTCACGGAGAGAGAGTGCAAGAGAGAGGGTCGATATGAAGCGATCCGGACGTCGGCGTGTTCGCGTCTCATTAATCAGTGCTATTCCCAAGTCCCGAAACCGGAAAGGCACAGATGGAGAAACAGTCACCGCGGATGAGAGAGAGAGAGAGAGAGAGAGAGAAGCTCGAAGCTTGAAAATAGATGACCTCGTTATGGGGTTATCTCCATTGCCATCCTGAGAGTCGTGACTGCGAGAGACTGATCGAAGCGAGAATAAAAAGCAAAGGAATTGAAGAACAACCATTGATTCCAGATTTTTTTACAGTCCTCCTTGTCATCGTGAGGTAAAAAAACCTCATTGTCAGTTTTATTCACAGGCCGTAGTTTCACTCAATACTTTTTCTTTCTAGCTCTTGCACGATAGGCTGGTTAAAATTGATCACCTGTGGGGTTACACCCACCAATTGTCAAACATACAAAAAAAAATATTCCCCCACCGTGTATTCCCGATCAAGGAAGCTCTCGGATTTTCGCTTTTCCAACCCCCTCGCCCTTTCTCTTCGTTTCTCATCTCTTCTCACCTTTATTCATCGAGCTGTGCCATTACGATGTGCAAATTGTAATGGCACAGAGTACCTGAAAATTCTTCCATGTGTGACGATTATTCAAACTGTGTCTATATGTAACCTCGTTCGTTTCAATCCAGCCTCTCTCTACTTTTACTTTTTTTCTCTCTCCCGGTCTTCTTGTTCTTTTTCTCTCGCACTCGTTGTTTCACATACTTATTCACAGCGCTATTGATTCGATCGAATCATCCCCCAGGTACGGTATTGTCCTCCACAAAATTATATGACGCGCTAACGAGCCTACCGGCAATGTAAAATGCGTATCAGTGTCGCTGTAATTATACATTTGAATGGGGAAATTGCGAGAGGATTTGAGACAATGAAATTCGGGATAAGTGCTGTGATCATTTGCAATTGAGACACTTTTTTCATGGCGTAAAAAAATGCTTATGGGTGATTAAATATTCGTGGAGGGAACGAGAAATTTGTCAATTTTTGTGACAAAAGGCGATACGAAATACGAGATATTGCAAATGGGAAAAGGATTTTTTAAACGTGCAAACTTACGTTTCTTTCTGCTGGAATTATTGTGAAAAAAGAGACGACAGTTTGGCGGAAATTTGACAATATTTTAGAATAAATGGCTGACTATCGCTTGTGAATTTTCTGCGATATTTTCAACTTTCTATTTTTGCGTTTCCACAATTTCGATATTTAATTAATGTGCCCACAAATCGTCTACTGTAATTTTTTTATTAACGAAAAAATGATCGTTTTCTGCGACTGTGTCGACTTTATTGATTTTCACTCTGATTTTAGCAGAGGCAAGGTTTAAAAAAAAATAATTTGCATCAACGTTTACCCTGTCTGTCCAAATCAGTTTGGCTTCGAAAATTTTCCATGTAAATTCGGCACACGTCGACTTCATTTACCGACCAATTTTTGTTGTTTAATCACGGAATAACGGCCATTTCAATCAATAGACGAATTTATCGCATTGTAAAGGAAACGTGTTTACTTTTTTTTCGCCCATAATCCACACTGCTGCCACTTGTTACCGTTTGTCTATACGCCTGTTTGACTCGTCGTTGTACAGTGCAAAAACGGCAAATTGAATGGATACATCGACACGAACTCGCATCACGGTAGCTCGAACCCGTTTTTGTTACTCGCCGGTCCAATGCAATGCCCCGGAACTTGTTTTTACGATTTGCGCAAATACCGTCGAGCGGTACGCGAACAACCAGACTGTGAAAAACTGGCTGCCTCGCAGCAAAGTAATTGTCAGCTTATCGCAACGTGTTATCCAATCACGATTTTTCATACGCGGATTCAACGACTTAATGAACAGAGAATAATAAATTCCCGCGAATATCAAATACTGCATCTCTCTAACGAATTGTGAACATTTTTTATGGCTGATACAAATTGATTATCAAAGAAGTGGCGGATTCTATTAGCTCTTCGATAAAATAAAAATAATTTTAAACAGCAAAGTGTCAGTTCCCAATGGATTTAGAATAATTGCTTATTATCCTGTATTTTTTAAGAATATAAATATCAAAATGCATATCTATTAGGGTGGCACAATTTTGAGCTCTATTTTTTTCTCTTTTTGTCACAACCCAATTATCTTCTTTGAAAAAAAAATAAAATTGTCGCGAAAGCTGCGAGCGGTCTCAAAATATTCAAAGGTCGTTCGAGCCTCCCAAAAATTCGAATTTTCATTAAAGTATCGGTTTTTTTCGTCCACTTCTCACCCATGAATTTCACGCTTTATAATTTTCAAATTGATCTCGCGAAAGCTCTGGCCGGCCAATGAATATTTAGTGTTACTAAAAAAAATACTTTTTTTATTTTCAAAAGCATTTAGGTTCATGTTTTATACAATGAGGTTAGAAAGCTTTATGCTAAATTTCATCAACATCGGTCGATTAGATTTTTAGCTACACGTCACGCCAGTTTTGAAAATGCAGTTTAGAAGACCGTGCCATACATACGCCATTTTTAAAGATTAATCAAAAACTACCATGTGACAGCAAAAAATAGTACTAAAACACACCCTAAGTCTGAAAAATCGTGCAGAAATCTTTCCGAAAAAAAAACCATGAGAGTTACCTATTTTTTTCCACGCCTAAAGGCATCTCCCCCCTTAAGTAGCACTGGTCTGAGCTGTCACTTGGATAGGTGCCCGCTCGGTATTGGCTTGCCTTCGAACTACTGAGCGGGATACAATTTCACTGAATTTCTGATAGTTGCACCCCTGGAACTCACAAGGGAAGGTTGCGAGATCGATCTCTCCATCAATGAAATTTGGCATGCTTGTAGAATGGGTAAAAATAGGCGACACGTATTTTTTCATAACTGCGAAACCCGATTTCTAAGGGTTGAAACGCACCCTTCAAACTAGGGGTGTTTTTCGTTTTTCGTCGATACCGGTTTAACGGTACGAGATATGAAAGAAATTCAAATTACAACAATGTTTATTTTTACGTGTACTATCCATTGGAGATGAGAACGATAACGTTATCGACGAAAAACGAAAAACACCCCTATATTCGAGGGTGCATTTCACCCCTTAAAAATCGGGTTCCACAGATATAAAAAAATACGTGTCGCCTATTTTTACCCGTTCTACAAGAATGCCAAATTTCATCGAAATCGTGGAGATCGACCTCGCAACCTTTCCTTATCAGTGATGCTTGGCCGGAAATGGTAAAGTGCGATAGGAAAGATTCAAATGGACATACAAGGAGCATTGGAAATAATGGAATACAAACGTACATTTAGCAAAAACATATTTAAGCCCTCAGTCCTAATTTTGTACATTTTGTTACATTTAATCCCCATGGACATCGTTCAATGCCTTTCTTGTCCAATATGATAATCGCCATCTTTATTTCCCAAGAAAATATGCATCGATCTTTCCAGGATCATTTTATTCGAGGCTCCCTCTGAGAGTCTCCCCTTCCGGAAGTTCAAGTGCAATGAAAATTCCTCACGGCACCAATAGGAGGAAAATTTGAGTTTCCCCGCCCGATCATTCCCGGGACATATTTGATAACGATTACGAAGAAGCTCATCCATCTTCATCCCTCGGGGAAATGGCTATTTTTCAATCAACGCAGTCGCATTATCGTGGCAATCTCAGGGGACGTTGCGAGGAGTTTGGCACCCGGTTTAAAAGCTTAGGGGCGGGGGGGGTGGTGGTGAGAGAACGTGCCCCCGCGACCCTTAGCCACGTCACTTCACTTCGGGTGGCCCATCATTAATTTTTAATTGAATCCCGACCGGTATAAATTAGTCTCGGTGCAACGGTCACATTTTCCACGCGAGGTTCGCGTTGGCTTGAGCCCTCGTCGGTGATCGGAAGAGGGGTGGGAAAGTAGGGTTGCTGTGAGGGGGCGGGAAATACCGAGTGGCCCGAAAGCTCGAAGTGAATTCAAGGGGATTGAGAAGTCGTTTTCCGTGAGCCAACCCTTGCCACCCCTTCCGGGCATCTCTGTACGACCCTTCGACGCTCCGATTGATTATTCAATTATCGAGATCGATTCATCGAGTTCGAGAGGTAGGAAATAGGGGACAACTTCACCGCCAGGCCGAGCTCAACAGTGAGAGTTGCCCTGTAACGTCCCACGATCACCAAACCCATGCAACCATTTTTTTTTCTTCTTTCTTCCTTTCTCCGCTGCCACCACCACTCTTCCTCCTCGATATATTACTCGCGTACGTTCAAACGACGGCCCTACCGACATTCGTTTTCGAATTTCCTCGTCGTTAATTTCCTTCTCGCTGATCAATCCCTGCCCTCTCCGTTCGAAAGATTCACGCCTCTTTTTATCCTCTCGAGGCTGTACATTCTTGTTCAACGGAAACAAGAAAATATCGTTGGCAAGTGGAAAAAATATCGACTGGTGTCACCCTCGTGAGCCGGGAGAAAAATCGCAACAATGTAAGGGCAGACGAAAAAAAAAGCAAACTCTGTAAGGGATAAAAGAAAATCGGCGAAACAAGGTAAAAGCTGTCATCCTCAGTCACACTAAATAGAGCGGGAGAGGGCCTTCGAAGCCTATCGGATTACCGGCCTACCCCCTCCGGCCTCCAGCCATCCCCTATTACTGGTGTGTTTCCAACAATTCGACAGGTTTTTCCGAAGGTGCTTTTGGCTTTCACGTCACGGCTCTACGTCACCGGCAATGGAAATATACGGAGGGCTTAATTGCCAATCCGATTGCACCCTCCACGGTTTTTCTCACCCCGCACGTAAACCCCAACCCCTCGTTACGTTTGATCATTGCATTTTCCCGTTTCATTAATTTCCTCGTTCCTACCCCCCCCCCCCTCCCCCCACAGATGGTGGAAAAAAACCCACGGTCTCCCTTACTCGTATTTTCTCGTTTCGTAATATACTGATTTTTGTTATTTGTTTTTTTCTGTTGCAGGTAAGGAATTCCCTCTGAAATTCTCCAGTATTCGTGAGTTACGTTGTGTTATTGTCATATTTGAGGAAAGTTACGAAAACTTTTCGTCGATTGGTTCACCGGCGAATGCATGCGTCATTTCGTCTTGCAGAAGAAAAATAGGAATTCAATCTTTTCTCCGTGACAATTTGTTTTTTCTTTGTTTATCGCTATGTCATCGCCAGGAATCGGTATAAGTCAGCCTTCTCGGTCACACGCCGAGGACAAAAAAGTCACCTCGCCCCGATCGTTAAAAAAACGAGCGGCTCTTTTTTCGTTTCCCCTGGTTTTCTTTCAACCCCAGTGCACCTCCCTCGGATTTTTTACTGTCGAGAAGTGGACGTGGGTGGAAAGACGACAAAAACCATTCGGTAGATGGCGTTGATGGCGAAAAGAATTTTTTTTCGGATCAGCTACGCACCATTTCCTTTTCCCCAGTCCACGGTCCCGCGTTCTTCGTGTACTTTCCCTTATCCCTGCAACCCTCGTATCCCCTGCGGTTCCACTGTCTCGGATGTCGATATCACAAGATGCCCGTGGATCGTTCCGCACGCGCGTGTCCCAGAAATTCAAGAAGACGCGACAGAAACGAGACGAGAGATGATCTCTACTTCTCTCTCTCTCTCTCTCTCTCTCTCTCTCTCTCTCTCTCTCTCTCTCTCTCTTTCTCTCTCCCACCCCTCCTCTCTCTCTTTCCTGCTCGCTCTCCCTTTTCCATACCTCCTTTTCTTCACGCTGATTCCCTATCTGCAACGAGTATCCTGACTCTGAAATCACGAAGACCAACCCTCCAACCCTTCGAGATAGCGAGTCACCGGGGACTTTTTTCCCCGAGGATCGTCCAATTTCGAAAAACAGTCGGAGTTTCTATCCCACTTTCTCTCCCTCTTTCCTCTAACCCATCCCCTATTTTCATCCCTCGACCCTCAGGAATGAAACAGACGACACCCTCTTGCTCTCCTCAATACTTTGCCTTCTTATTTGCTGAGCGAAAAGATTTTTTTTATCCCCTGAACATACGAGCTCTTTGCCTCGAGTGAAAAATTATTTTTGATTCCATTCGTTCTTCCATTTTCACAAACCCTTGGTAAACCGCCGTTCCCAACCTGCCCCTGGAGTGACGAATCCACTTTTACGAGGGTCAATTTTATCTGACTGCAGTTATTTTTCGTCACCCTTCGATGGAACGGAATATAAACTAACCCATCGATGAAAGGGTTGAAAGGGTTCAGTCTTGCACACCCAACCTGATTTTCTCGTCAGAAGAACAAGGATTCTTGCCGATCAACAATTTATGCGGTTGTCTAGTTATTTCCCAATTTTTTATTGGTGTGATTATTACGTTACTGGGAGAATTGTCTCGATCGTTGAACAGCTGTCGAGAAATGTCATTCTCGTCCCCCTATGCGATCGGAGCCGATAAATCGTTCTCTACTCCAGGATAATGATATTTTCGCTTTTCTTTTTTCCTCCGACCTTTCTTCGGCTTCATATTCGAAGAATATCGACACGTTGAGTAGAAGCGAGAGCGAAACTGACGTAGACGTTAGCGGGGTCCGCCAGAGTCCCGGCAAATTAACTGCGTTAATTAAAATTAATTGATGTCCGTGACCGGAAACTCTCGTTTCTTCCGGGCCACGACGTCAATTTCAGTAGACTTACAGAGGTCTCACATATTGTAGTACACATGAAGATGTACACATAACAGTATCGATTGGCCATTTACAAATGAAATTACCACATATTTCTGATTGACTTTGAACGTATTGTCAATTTGCCAATGAGGATGGAAGGAGGGCTGAAACTCTAAAACGTTTCAATAATATCATTTCGATGATTTTCATTTAAAAAATATTGTCTCCCAAAAAAAAATTGTCTATGATGTCCTTGTTCGGAAAAAAAAACAGCAAGTTCTGCAGAACTTTAAATTTTTTAAAATAATGTTGTACATTCTTATAACTAATTGTAATGATTCAGTTCCGAGTGACTGGCCGAATGAAAGCTGACAACCACAACTACGATAAAACAAGATGCGACCGTAACATCTGTCTTTAGCAAAGACAGAATTCAGTAAAAGCAATTGGTTTAATATCGTGGATTCAAAAACCAGAGTTTTGTGTCTGTTCACACGTCTTTAATTTGGTACTGTTAATAGTAAATGTGCTGATCAAATATTTTCAAGGTAAATATTCAACTCTTGGTCGAGCAAGTAATAAAGGGTGTCTAAAAATGACCTGACGTTTTGCATTGTGCGATATTTTTTTTGGTGGCGAACATAGAGTACCAATCTTTGACGACTGGTATCAGGAAGTATCGAGTTTTAGTCATGGAGAATTACATTTAGTCATGGAGAATTACACGATCAAACAACGCAAAAAAATTGTTATTTGCTGCATTGTTACTGAATAGTTATTGCAGACGAAGTTTCATGGTCGTGTTATCTCGCACCGCGGTAATGAGAATTGGCCACCAAGATTGTGCGATTTGACGCCATTAGACTTCGTTCTTTGGGGTTTTCTGACAGGAAAAGTGTATGCCAATGATCCACAGACCATTCCGGAGCTCAAGGAACCAATTGGACGCACCATTAATGAAATTAGTCCATAATTATGGCAAAATGTTATTGAAAATTTCGTCAAAAGAGCGAACGTTTGCAAACAGGGACGAGGAGGCCATTTATCGGACATTGTTGTGGAACCTCCATGTTTGTACCTTATATTAAAATAAAGATATTCGTACTTTTCAAATAAATAATACGTTTTATTAATAAATTAAAATGTCAGGTCATTTTGAGATACCCTATATAATAACAGGCACCATGGGCACCTTTGAGAAGAATAGGAACCAGTTTGATGGTCTTTGGAAGGAGATCGAAGAATGTGCTGAAAAACATGAAATCTCTCTCGAACCTACTCGAATCTCTAAAAGGAGACGACAGCGACCAGAAAGGACAGATGAATTTGCCATCTGATACCAACGCATACGAATATTGGTAAATCGATATTTATAACCAAGTGATGGACAATATTATAAGTAATCGGAGCAAGAGATTTAATAACTTGCCCTTGGCACAATCCGTTGACTCGTTATTTAAGTTGGATCTGAAACACGGAAAAGCTTCCATCGAAAATTTCAAAGACACCTTAACAATCGACACGACTTCATTACAAGCTGAATCTTTAATCATTAAAAACATAATGGAAAATAAAAAATGCCGGAATTGATCTAGAAAATTTGAAGATGGAGGTAAAGAAAGACTTCTTCCCGAATTCATACCAATTGTTGCAAGAAACTGTAGTTCTTCCGGCAAGCGCGGCTGGTTGTGAAGGAAGCTTTTAGCCATGCGTCGTATTAAAACATGGTTATGAGCGACGATGTGCTAGGAGCGATATTCAAGTCTCTCTCTGCTTAACATAGCAAACGAAGTAATTGAAAACCAATTTACAGCCGATGATATCTTAAATATTTTTGCGAAAAAAAGAAAACAAAAATTAAAATTGCTGTAAAAATTATTCGTCATTCAACGAACAATTACCGATCCCAATAAATACTTGTTTTTTCTTCGAAATTTTTTTTTTTTTATATTTTCGCAAAGTGCGGTGATTTTTCTCCCAATATATACAGCGTGTCCCGTAATGAATGGATAATCCGGCAACTGTCGATAGGTCAGATCATGTCCTGCCATATGCTGGAATTTCAGCTTAGTAAAAGTCCCACGGTTTTCGAGATAAAAATCATCTGCTTTTGGTGATGACGCACAAATGATAACTTTTTTCTACCCGGTGTTTTTTTTAAATACTCTTGATTATTTGTTTTATCTAGAAAAGTCTTTTTTTTGCCTTAAATGTTAAAGAAATTTTATGAAAAAAGTTATTGTGCGCAATTTTCATACTAACCAATTCAAACATCTGACTGTGATAGCCTGAGGTGTAAAAAAAAAGTACTACGTATATCGTGCCAATTACTTCAAAAAGTTGCCTCGTTATTTTCGATTCATATCATTTGTAGAAATGGCATGCGAAAAACCAAAAGCAGATGATTTTTTTTTATATAACATAAATCCCAAGATCTCGAAAACCGTCGGACTTTTACTAAACTGAAATTCCAGCATATAGTAGGACATGATCTGAGCTATCGACAGTTACAAGATTATCCATTCATAAGAAGATACCCTGTATATATATATATATATATATATATATATATATATATATATATATATATATATATATATATATATATATATATATATATATATATATATATATATTAGGGTGATTCGTTCCAGGGCAACTTTTTTTTACCCATCGTGCCCGAAAACCTTTAGTTGGTACCCAAAAACGAACTTTCGTGAAAGGGGGGTGTTGTCAAAAAATATTTAGAGGTCGCGAATCAAAATTGAAGGTTTCCCATTTGATTAACATTGAAAAAAATGTTTTTCTCATTATTAGTGTTACCATTCCGCGAATTTTGATATCACGATATTTTCCAAGTGGGTTCTCCTAGGAAATATGATACTCCACAATAAAGTTCATTGAGCCGTGGCCGTAAATTCAACCGTTTCAGCGGCATCATTATTTCAAGTGAATATTGTGCAAAATATCTATTCAAACGGCTGTAACGCCTAAGCTATTAGATATATCGAAAAAAATTCAGATGAGAACTTTGTAAAAAAAGTAATTTTCTACAAAAAAGTCTTATAAGCCGAGCCCGAAAATGTAACTCTTTCTCAGCTATAGGTGGATGAAGTAAAATAAATACATATTTTTTTAAACAAAAAAATCTACTTATTTGACTTCATCCACCTATAGCTGAGAAAGAGTTGAATTTACGGGCTCGGCTTATAAGACTTTTGTGTAGCAAATTACTTTCTCTACATAGTTCTCATTTGAATTTTTTTCGATATATCTAATAGCTTAGGCGTTACAGCCGTTTGAATAAATATTTTCATACAATATTCACTTGAAATAATGATACCGCTGAAACGATTGAATTTACGGACATGGCTCAATGAACTTTATTGTATAGTATCATATTTCCTATGAAAACCCACTTGGAAAATATCGCGATATCAAAATTCGCGGAATGGTAACACTAATAATGAGAAAAACATTTTTTTCAATGTTAATCAAATGGGAAACCTTCAATTTTGATTCGCGACCTCTAAATATTTTTTGACAACACCCCCCCTTCACGAAACTTCGTTTTTGGGTACCGACTAAAGGTTTTCGGGCACGATGGGTCAGAAAAAAAAGTTACCCTGAAATGAATCACCCTAATATATATATATAACATAATATGTATGTATTTTTGTTTCGTGAATCGTAAAACCTAGACACATATTTGCGCGAAGCGAAGTGAAGGATGAGGGCCCCCCTAGAGAAAAGTCCCAGTTACGCCAATGATCTTCACAGACTCGTGCTGAATTTAACGGAAAAGTAACTTTTTTGGAACCGGATACTTTCAAATGAAATACCACCAGACGAAGAGGCAGGTATCATCACAAATATTTCACAAATATTCGGTGAAGTAACGCGCTCAGGTGATGGGTTGGAACGCGTTGGAATGTGACTTGGGTGTTCGTGTTATTCGTGGCCTTCTCGTCCTGGCTGAGCGAAGTGGCTAAACTGAGAGAGAGAGAGGGAGAGGGGGGGGGGGGTGGGTTGAAAGAAGAAAGACTGAAATACAATGTGCGCATGTGCATAGGTGAGAGCAAAAGAGAGAGAAAGAGAGAGAAACAGGGAGAATTTGTATGAACCTTACTCACTCGGGCATTCATGGAATAGCTTAGCGAGTTCGTGCGTTCTCCGCGCTATGCCGTTACACGTACATCGCCAACTGACAATTAAAAGGGCATAGCCAGGACCATGGGAGGCATGGATGCTGACTCCCTGTGACTTTCGGGCTTTGTGTACGTGCAAGATCCACTCGACCAAGCCTGCACATCGCAACAGTTGGCATTCGGCTTGAGCGATCTATACGTACGCTTAAAAATGGAAGAGAAAAAGAGAGAAAAGGAAAAAGGGCGAAAAAATATCCTTTTTGCCAGACCTCTGATGAAACAGTTTTCTCGTGCTTTCGCTTCCATAAAAAAAATCAGCAAGTGACCAGACATATCGTACGTACGTTTATATGGAGCACGTAAGAAAAGGGTCGAAGGGTTGATGAAAAATGCACATATCCCTAGAACCCACACATATATATGCATCCGCGAAAGGCAAAGATTGCGAGGATCGAAAGGAGTCTACGTCAGAGTCCTAAATGGCAACTGTCCAATCGATCCATTACACGTGCAATTTCGGAAAGGTCACAGAGATATCGCTTTGCATCTGTACAGGATCGAGCATAAAATGAGATTCACATGATGAATGAGTATTGGTGCAAGATATTTCTGACGTTCTAAATTCATCCACGCCGAGTTTATTTTCAAGCGACATGGACACATTTTCGAATCCCAAAAGATGAAGACAACGCGAACATATCGATCGAACCATAGGGACAACGAGAAAGTGAACATGCATACGAAAATATATTTTCTTCCCTTGCACATTATTCATCTCCTATGTTATATTTATAAAGCTCTGTTTTAGGAGATATTTGCAATATCGAACAACTTCTATTCGTTTAAGGCCTTAGGCCACAGTAACGGGTATAAAATCATGTGCGAATTTAACAATTTTTTTTCGTATGAAAAAGTGATTCACTCATAAAATTAATTACACATTAGAAGCTGTTAGAAATTTTTTTTTTTTATGTAAAAATTGGCCGACTATTCGAAACTTTTCGAAAGAGCTTTTTTCCAATTGGCGTGACAAACAACTTCAACAATTTTCGCTCGATTCAAATTTAAAAGTTATGATCCTAATTGAATTTCGCAGAAAAGTACGTACGGAATTTCTGATCAGTTGAAAACTTTTCAGTTTATGAGCAGTTATAACGAAAGGGGGTAGCCGGTTAAGGGGGGTCTGACGGCCCCCACCGAGTTTGATCGAATCGACCCAAAAACCTGAAAGAGGGCTGAAAAACAAAATTTTAGAGATATTTTTTAACCCCCTAAACCCTTATGAAAACACCATAATCGCAAAAAATGCGTTTTTTTTATGTTTAATTTTTTTTCGAGCTTTCAAATGCATTTTAAAGCGGTTTTAACACAACCAAAATTTTGTTTCAGATGTGTAGACATGCCCTGAATTTTTCCAGATTTTTTCGTAAAGTTGAATCATGTGCAACATAATTTTAATGGCATAAAAACCGTAAAAAATCGTCATTTTTTGTATTTAATGCTATGGTTTTTATTGACGTATTAATGGTAAAAAATCGTGCACCATAGCATAGAAAGCTACTATCTTCCTCTACAAAATGACGCTAATTGGGCTCAATTCGGTCGTCTCTAGCGTCCGAAAATCAAACTTGAATAAATTCCGTTTTTATAATTTGAGCATTTTCAGTTACGAAAATGACACAAAATCATATTTTTCAATTATTTTACTTAATAAAAGTACATTTTGGGGTTTCTGAGGTCGCCGATTACAAATTTGATGTCAAACAGCTAACAAAAAAAAAATTACACATGTCATCAAATGAAAATGGTATTTGCTATTTCGGTTTTTTCAATAATTAAAAGTCATTGTATTTTAAAAAATCTATTTATTTATAATAATATTACATACATTCATCTAATATATACATTAAACAGACACAAGTAATACATACATTGCAACATGATTGTTATGTTGTTAATCTTCGTCACTGTGTTCTTCAATAACAGGTTCGACATTATCAACGTGAAATAGATTCGTTAGAATTTGAGCTGGGCGGATGATTTTGGACAAATACCGTGCATGACTTAAAAAGTAAATGATTGTTGCAACGTGGGCACAGCAACCAACAGTTCTTAGCCCATTTGCACAATCACATACGTAGTTTTTTATACCGTTATATCCAATACTGTTAGGGTCGTACTGAACGTAACATCTGTATACTTTCTTGTTTATATGTCTTGATTTAACTTCACATTTCAAAATGGTATCGTCCTCCAACAAGTATTGCATATTCAAAAGTCCTTCTTCGGTATACATTTCAGCTAAGTATGAAACAGTTTGCGATAACTGGTACGAGCCAGTGAAAAGGATCTTCAAATCTTGCTCTGTCATTTCCGGAAAGTCTAATACGTCATTTGATGTTAACGGTTTGAAGATCCTTTTCTTCCTATTCCAGTTTTGTTCTTCCACAACTTTCGCTAAAGAATTGTCAACGTCTTTTCTTTTCAACATTTGCTCGGCAATTTGATCTTGTAAATCGGTATCGCAATTCAGTCTTTTTCCAAACTCATTAACCAAAAAATTCGCTACTTTGCAATAAAGCATGGCTGAATCCAACATGTTGTTGTTAAACTGATTATGCAAGATTTTGAATTTACTACCGATTATACCGTGGACAGCCTCTACCACCCACCTCAATTTCGTAACAAATCGACTTTCGTTTGCTTCATTTGTTGGAAGTTGCTTTCTTTTGCCTTTCAACGCTGGCATCAACACAACGAACCCTTGAGATTCTAACCAATCTTTGACGTCTCTGAACCCCCTGTCAAGTATAAAAACATCCCCTTTTTTGAGGATTGATCTCAAGCCGTTCGGATCACTTAGTACATGTTGTAAGATTTTCGCATCATTCACAATTGCTTCGTACGGTCCGTAAACATCTATTACATATCCATCTGTGGCACAAACTGTGAAGGGTTTACAGAGTGGACACTTTTTCTGACCAGAGAAAGATTTTTTTTGGTAACAATTATTACTACTTTTTTGGTGTCGAAGGTATGAACCATCAGCAATCAAGAGCAGGCGATCTTCAAATCCGTGTAATTTTTTTACGTAAGGCGACGTGTGATTAGCAATTAAATCTTCGCGAGAACATGCCCGAGCTCCGAAACGAAGTGGAAAGACGTCTTTCGCGAATGAATCCAAAACCGATTTGCAATAAGCAGATACTAGTTGTTCAGATTTGATATCGAAAATTGACGCAGTGATTGTGTTGGAATTTCCAGTTCTTAATTTAAAAAGGAATATTAAAAGAGCTTGATTAATACTGCGATTTTGAGAATTTCGCAAAGTGACCAACATGTTTTTTAGAGTCTTGATTTCTGCAACTGTGTATCCAGTTAGCGATTTTATGCGCTCTGCCGATAAATTGTAATCATCTACTCTGTCTAAAATACTGTTGTCGCATTTTTTGGACAGTGCATCCAAAAATAATGCCAACTCTTGAGAACTGATAGTACAAGTATTCGAAAATATTTTCAAGTTTGAAATTTCGTCAACGTACATACGTTCACTGATAAGATGTACAGGACAACAGCGATTGCCTTTTGGAATGAAAATTCGTGAACTTATAAATACCTGTAACCTCGCTTTAAACGGAACAACCGGAGATGTCGTAATTGGAGTAAGACATACGCAACAACATTTGTGAGTCGCGGTAACTCTGTTGAAAGGCATCTCGATCATTTCATAGTCCGGTTCTCTTGGACGAAGAACGTAAGGAGGGTCCTTAGAAGATTGTGATGACTGTCCTGTGGAAGATCCAGACTCCGACCGTGACAATTGTTGCGAAGACTGTTCCGAAGATTGTTCTGTGTCATCTGATACTGTCAAATTGGAGAGTGTTGATGAATGTCTCTCTACAGGATCGACAGAATTTTGTTCGCGATCAACATCTGGCAGAGGATTTTCCTCGGGATTGACGTTTGGCAGAGGATTTTCTTCGGGATTAAAATCCAACTGAAGATTTTCTTCAGGATCAGAATCACTGCTCGTCGATGGTGAAACCGTTCGGGATTTAGCGATTGCGGAACGACACAGATGACATAAAACGTCACCTTTCTCTACTCGTTTACCTAGTAGTTTAGTATATAAGTGTACGTCATCATCTGAAGAAATGGACTTCTGTTTTCCGGTATCATAACGCAACAATCTGTTGCATCTTATGCACCTTTCACCAGCCGTACATTTTCGTTTTTTCGGTGGCATCGCACAGTTTTTCCTAAAGAAAAAAAAAGAACATTGTTATTTTTTTTATTATGATTAACAAATTATTTTTTTTTTTTTGAAAAAAATGAAAAAAGTAACTGAAACCCGGAATAAAAAAAAAACCATAATTAAAAAAACAAATAGAACAAAAGTAACGAAAATCGAAAGTACATTAAAAATTGTAAATCAAAACAAAAAAATGTTGAAAACATCGGTAAACAAAACAGAAATAAATTATTGTATTCCAAATCATTTTTTTATTGAAATATCGTTTCGTCTTAGTTTTGTTTTTTTTTTTTGCTTTTTTTTAATTCTTTTCATGTGAGTGAACTAAACAACAACTTGAAGTTGACGGCCACCTTCTGTACGATTTCAAGTCGACTATGAGGCAAACGATTGTAGATTGAGGTTATGATTATAAATCAATTTTTATGTTGATTGATATTTAAATTGATATTCAAACTCACCTTAGAATACTGCTTCAATCACTTCGTGTTGAGATAGGCAGGTTAAACGATAAATTAAAAAACGCTGTTAACAAAACAAATAGATTTGTTTAACGGAGCAGAGCGCGTCGCATGACGTGTGTACTGGACGGCGGCTGAACACAGAGAGAAAGAGAGACCGCGTGGAGCGGGGTTCTCGATGCGTCAGTGCGAAGTGGGCATGCGCAGTACCGTGCGGAGGGGCATACGAGCCTAAGGCCCACGTGGGTACGGTGGCCTTAGGCACTCGGGTACGTGGCTTAATAAGGTACAAGTTGGGATTTTCTCCGCCAGGTGACAGTTTAGTCGGGGAATTCCAAATTTTTTTTCTGAATAATACGTAATTTTTTGTTTGTTAATATAACTATTGACAGCTGTTACGATTAAAAATTCGTGTATAAGAATGAATTTATAATCAGCGACCTAAAAAATCCTTATTAATATCGTTCCCATAGCTTTTTTAAAAAATTTCAAAAATTAAAATATTTTTTCTTCGTTTTGACAGCTGTCATGTGACAAAACTAATTTTTGACATCAAATTTGTAATCGGCGACCTCAGAAACCCCAAAATGTACTTTTATTAAGTAAAATAATTGAAAAATGTGATTTTGTGTCATTTTCGTAACTGAAAATGCTCAAATTATAAAAACGGAATTTATTCAAGTTTGATTTTCGGACGCTAGAGACGACCGAATTGAGCCCAATTAGCGTCATTTTGTAGAGGAAGATAGTAGCTTTCTATGCTATGGTGCACGATTTTTTACCATTAATACGTCAATAAAAACCATAGCATTAAATACAAAAAATGACGATTTTTTACGGTTTTTATGCCATTAAAATTATGTTGCACATGATTTAACTTTACGAAAAAATCTGGAAAAATTCAGGGCATGTCTACACATCTGAAACAAAATTTTGGTTGTGTTAAAACCGCTTTAAAATGCATTTGAAAGCTCGAAAAAAAATTAAACATAAAAAAAACGCATTTTTTGCGATTATGGTGTTTTCATAAGGGTTTAGGGGGTTAAAAAATATCTCTAAAATTTTGTTTTTCAGCCCTCTTTCAGGTTTTTGGGTCGATTCGATCAAACTCGGTGGGGGCCGTCAGACCCCCCTTAACCGGCTACCCCCTTTTTCACTAAAAATTCATTTCTTGAGTTCAAAAACCTACAACTTTTGAATAAGACAATATTTTTTAAATTCCGTACGTACTTCTCTATGTATTCTAATGCAGATTGACGAGAGTTTTTGTTTTTTGTTCGAGGATAAAAATTGTGGATGCTAAATCCGCGGAGCGCCTAAAAAAAGCTAACAAAAGAAAATATCAGTAGTCAGCCATTTTGTACATCGAAAAAAAAAAAAAAAATTCTAATAGCTTGATATTCATACTAAATAGATGTGTAGTTAATTTTATGAGTGAATCACTTTTTCATACGAAAAAAAATTGTTAAATTCGCACGTGATTTTATACCCGTTCTGTGAGCTGAGGCCTTAAACGCATCAGGATTATTCTATGAAACTGTCATTGAGAGGATACTTTTGAGGTTGTTACGAGGCCAGATCCGAATGCTACCACCAGGCTGATTTTTTTTCTGGAAGTATATACAGTGGCAAGACCACACGAAATAGGCTGATAAATCTGCAGTAACTTATTGTTCCATATTGAACCATTTTTTTTATACATACCAAATATACATAAAAAGACACCTCACTGTTTACTAGGCTCCCTTGTTTGTTTCCCTTCTAAAAAAATTCCCGTAAAAACGCTCATGTGGACCTTCTAATTCTCAGAACATCCAAAACATTCTTTCCAGTGTCCAAGTGTCCCGCCAGCAGATTTCCCTTCGACCCTGATTCTTCAACGTTTCCCCACGTTTCCAAGATTCCGAAGCTCGGCCATTTGCGCAAAGATGGCCATTTCTCACTCTAACAATCGGCAAAGAACTATTAATTAACAAATAGATCATTAGATGGTCTCTGTGGCCGAGAAAAAAGCTTACCGCAACCCCAAGCGAATCCCCAGTGATAAAGTCGTTTTTGGTCAGACGTCGGTTAATGGTATCGCGAGTGTATCGTCCCCCCCCCCCCCCCCAAAGGTTACCGAGCACCACCGTCCTTTATTCCGTTATCAGCGAGTATCGAGGAATCTAAGGATTACGGTTGGTAATGTAAACGGCGAGAGAATTCGAGGTTGCCAAGGAAGACGAGCTAGCAAGGGAGTCCGAGAGGAGGCAAGAGCTCGCCAGTGGTAAGGGTCCCTCTTTGATCGGACGTTATCGGACCGCGTGGTAATCGATGTCGGCGAGGAGCTTCTCTCTCGGGTCCTCCGGAGCTTCTGCCGCAGGATCTCTTCCGTCCTCTTTTCTAGCCTTGCCAACCACAGTTAACTTCGTCGAGCCCGATGCTACCCGATTACATAACCCCTGGTGCACGCTCCGCAAGATCGGTAGATCTTATCGATCCGTACGAAGCTGCCGCGAAGCTCTCTCACAGGACTCTCGCACTCTGCTCCCATCCCCCCGCACACACCTTCCGCAACGATGGAATTCTCGGCACCAGGAACACTCGAGGCGCACTGCGTACGACGAACATTGCGACTTACGCCCTTTTGCATCTCAGGAGAAACTATAGTTCGAGTTACTCGGTGGAGATCTATAGGCGAACTATTGGACTTTGCGGATAGATTCAGGTCGTTGTCGGCGTATGTATGCAGTGGTAGGAGAAAAGCAGGTTTGCCGTGGCGATCAAGTCGACCGATAAAAACGAGCGGGTAGCTGGTGGATCGTTTCACCGGAGTGTCACTAGCTTTTTCCCACTCTCTCTACATCAATGTGGATCGTACGGTGTATGTTGTGAAGTTTAGCCCGTGGTCGTTCCCCGCTGAGCTTTTCTCCTCTTCCTGTCTACCCTGACGTAAAAAAAAACCGCCCCCTCGTCGTCCTCATCTCGGGTCTCAAAAACAGCTTCCTGCACATGTGGATATGAGATTAGTGTGTAGCGTCTGCTGCAGCACGGCAGGGCGTATCCCACGTAGTTTATCATTCAAAATGGTGCCGGATGAGTCCTTTCGACTGTGAGCTCTCAACGTACACGTGTGTATGTACATAGACGGAGCCTAAGAGCTTTTCCTGTATCGGCGAGGTCCGATCGTGTTTCCTACAAACGTACCGTCTCACCATTCTCTCTCTCTCTCTCTCTCACTCTCTCTTTCTCTCTCTGGGATACGAAGGGATTATCAGGAACACGAAAGGCCGAGGTGCTTTGCTCGTGTACATACAGTCCTTACATACGTGCATTACGTAAGTAGAGAGCGTGGTCGTGATACTGTAGCAAGTACACGTACATGGTGACACGTTGCAGCGAAGTGTGTATATGGAGAATGCTGATAGCTAACTGGGCGAACAAGGAAGAGATTTAGAGAGAGAGAGAGAGAGAGAGAGAGAGAGAATATGCAGGGGAGGGGTGGGAAGATCGTTGGGGTCGCACACGGTGTTCTTGCGTATTACTACGCAGCTCAGTCCTTGAGGACCTGCAGTGGGGTGCAAGAAAATCCTACCCCTAAATCCACGTCGGGACAAGGACGGTTCGAACAAGAGCAAGGAAGAGAGTGCGAGAGAGAGAGTGTCGGAGGGGTGGGAAAAATATAGAGGTTCCTCGACGCGTTCGCCATCTTGAATAATAATGTCAGGAATGACGTCACTAACAAGGAAAGGTTGCGAGGTCGATCTCTCCGATTTCGATGAAATTTGGCATGCTTGTAGAATGGGTAAAAATAGCCGACACGTATTTTTTTATATCTGCGGAACCCAATTTTTAAGGGTTGAAACGCACCCTCGAAAATGTTCCTTTTCGTTTTTCGTCGATAACGTTTTAACGGTACGAGATATGAAAAAATGTCAAATTGCAACACTGTTTACTTTTTCGTGTACTATGCATTGGAATTGAGAACGATAGCGTTATCGACGGAAAACTAAAAACCACCCCTATTTTCGAGGGTGCGTTTCACCCCTTAAAAATCGGGTTCCGCAGATATAAAAAAATAGGTGTTGCCTATTTTTACCCATTCTACAAGCATGCCAAATTTCATCGAAATCGGAGAGACCGACCTCGCAACCTTGCCGTGTAAGACCGATAAAAGTGCTCCTCCGGAGTGTCAGAGTGATGAATCGCCGAGAAACGTCATGACAAAGACCGCCATCAGCTTATCCGAATGGAACACCACTGGTTAAGGGAACAAGTGATTTCTGTAAGTTTTACCGAGATTACGGAGGATCAAAAAGTAAGATATACGGCGAAGTCGTAAATACAGTAATTGGGTTGAAATAATGTAAATCTGTTTTCGCTTCCAACCTGGCGAACATTCAATATTGACGTGGGGTTTTTGAGAAATATTTTCTCAAAGACTTCCTTCAGCCGACTGTGTACAAATGTCGCGACAAGATCATCCCTTGATTACAAAAGATTCGGCTCAATTTCGTATATCCACTTTGGACCTTTTTCACCGACTCTCACCCCCCCCCTCGACGTTTCTTTCTCTCGGTCGGGAAGAGAGAATCCGAGGCACTCTTCGCGCCGTGCTGGCAGGCAGAGGTTTCTCGACCACGCGCAATTAGTCGAAGCGTAATTTCCCTCACAGCGCGGGGAGCGCACCACGCGACCAGACCCTCCGCTTCTGCTAGAGTGAATAATATTAATTAAAGTAGTCGCAGGTCGACGAGGAAACTCGGGAAAGCGACGGGGAGAGCGAGATAGGGGGAGAGAACCGAGGGAAAAGATACGCGGAAGAAGATACCGTGAAGGAAAAAAGGGGGGGGGATACGGTAGGAAGAAAGCTTGTGCTTAAAGGATTCGAGCAGAGCGAAACGTAAGGCTATCAATTCGGATATTCGACCGCAAAATATGATCTCTGCAAGCTACCCTACACGAAGGACTGCAAAAATAAATTAAAAATTAGCAAATGTCTTCCTTGTCATTTTTATTTCACTCGGGCAGCTTCCCCTATGAGCAAATTGCTTTTTTAATAATAACGCTCTCATAGAAAAAGTTTCGTTAGTGAAACTAAATGATAAGGACGCGACGTGCAAGTTTTCCAATTATGACGATCCTTTTCCCTGAGTCTTCATAATGCGCTATTCGAGTAAAACAAAATCGTAATTTCGAGTAAAACAAAACTTACTAGATTACACGAAAATTTAAAAAATCATTGAAATTCTAGTAATATTTTATAGCAGCCATAAGTGAGACGCTATTCACGCAAAAAATGTCAGCCCGATATTTCAATATTCACGAATTTTAGAACGTGTTTTAGATTTTTCGAAAAATTCACAATTGTATAAAATCTGATCCTCTGAACCGATTCTCCTCCAATTTGCTACAGACGACGCTTCAGTGGTGCCGTTCACCTCTATGAATCATTGTCCCGATTTCTCAAAAAAAAATAAAATTGTAGCGCGAACAACAAAATCCATACACACTCATGCACACAGTCTTTCGGACATTCCCTTATAAATGTAATTTCTCAACCAAAGAAAAACAATAATATAAAGAAGGTAAGAGAGGATACAGAAATGTGGAAAAAAAGAAGTAACGAGAAGTACCAAAACTAGGAAAGGGGCTGGTAAAGAGACGGAACGTAAGCCCGGAAGAGATGAAGAACCCGAATAAAATAAAGGGTAGAAGAAGAGTTAGAAACTCTGAATGTCTTTGACACTGAGGATTTCTTGAACTCTTGTGGAGCTTGTATTATGGTGAAACTTGCTCGGATGCTCCATAGCTAAAGTTGAGAACTCACGTGTAGCTTTGACTCGCCGTCTCATCCCTAATTCCATCTTGGGACGGTATTTTCACTCCCATCCCAAAGTTCTGCGAATTTTCATCGATTTTCGTCCTTTTTTCCAATGGCCGTTTTCATGCGACACAAAGTGGAAGAAGGTTATGGAGGAGGGGATTTAAATCGCCAGATGGCATCGTTCCCGTCTCGACTGAAAGTCATCGACCCAGTTCGCCAAATGTCAGAACCCAGACTACGGGAACAAGATTCGGCGGACCAATCGAGGCGGGATGGAAAACCCTTAGCATTTTGCCAAAGTGGTAACAAGTGTTGTTAGGGGTAAAATCAGAGAGAAAGATGGCGAACACTTGCCCTCATCTCAGCTCGAATATTTCCATGAACACATCACTGCATATATATATATATATATATATATATATATATATATATATATATATATATATATATATATATTTATATATATTTGGGAGTATGTGTAAGATTCTGGTGCAGGATATTCCCCAAAGTGCAGTGAGTGGAAGGACGATTATATACCATGGCATATAAGCCCGCCAGTCTGACATTTAATCGTCGACATTTCGCCAGAAGGCAAATGAGAGCTCGCAACATTGCGACAGCGCACTGGGACTCGTAGATTTGTGTATAAGAGAGGCCGAGGCCAATCGTGAGACTTCTTGCCATTTACAAAAATATCATCCCGGAAGTGGACTGTTTGCTATAATGAAAAAATGATTAATTAAGGAGCCACGACTTTTCATCTTCAAAATGAGAAGTTGTTCAACCATGTGAGCTCCAATCTTTTGGCAGAAAAGATATAGCATTGAAAGTGACCGGTGAAACGTGGCGATTCCGTAAATATCGTCCTCATATGAAATCTTTGGTAGCCGGTAGGGACCTCTAACAGGCGTTTCCATCGAGCACCATTATGAGGTTCAATACATACAATTTTGAGAAAAAGTCTGCATATCAACTTCAAGTCAGCAATGGCAGTGAGAGCGATACATCCACAAACACGTAATTAGAAAATAATCATATTCACGTTTGACTTTACTTGCGGAAATTTAATTTTAATGTTTACGAACTTTTTTTCAATATGCAGCACGGTTGCATTTGAGGAATAACATTTTCCACGGGGGCTTAGATGGAAGAGGGATATTTGTAAAGGGATCGGGGAACGAAGGATCACCGTGTGCACAAGAGAGGTAAATGAGTTTTATGAGGAAACGCGCTCACCCCTCCAATCTCTCTTGCTCACTTTTTATGATGCACGCCCACTCGCTGCCACGCTCTTTCTCTTTCAAGCTTGAGTGACAACAACGCGAGTTTGAAGTTTCTCTAATATTGGCATGTACGCTTCTAGGATAGACGACCCGCTTTGTAAATCGTGAAGATATAAAACGTTGCAGATAATAACCTTCAAAGTAAAAATAATCATAGTGACGAATTAATTGAAATAATAATTATAAATGTAAATTTCTTTTCACAATTCTCGAAATTGTAAATATTGTGTGCAGGGAAACTGAGGGATGAGTGGACCTGTTTCCATGGTCGAAAGTGCCACTAGTGAGAAAGAAAAAGATCAAGATGAGGAGATTCAGAAATTTAAGGGACAGAGGTGAAATTATTACAAAATGAAATTGTAGCAAAAATTATAAACTAAAGTGAGTAACGTGACCCACATCTTTTGCACGTAACAATCATTCCAAGGGTTATCTATTTTCACAATTTGCATTAGATTATATATTTTTATAAATTGTTTAACGAATTATTAGCTTGAGTACCTTCGGTGATTATTTTTTATTGTAATCACCGAACGATTTTAAGGGGTCTTCTCACTTTAGACGCTGAAAAAAGGCTATTTTTATTAATTTTTTTGATAGGTTTATATTATAGATATTGATATAAAAGTTGTTACACTTCATAAATACACTTTCGAAACACATTTAATTTTTTTAAGCTCCAATCTCCCCAGACAAACTTTAAACGCGTTTTTCTCGAAACAACGTTTTTCGACGGCTTGGTGATAAAATCTTCGAAACTACTGAACCGATCCTTATGGAATTTTAACCACATATTCTTTACAACTATAGCTATAGCGAATATCAAGGATTTTTTTAAATTTTGATATTTACTATTTTTTGCCAAAAACGGTGAAAAAAAAACACTTTTTCTGTTTTTTCGAAAAATGTCTGCCATTTTGTTATTTTCGCATATATCAAAATCGTATGATATGTGCTCTAGGCATTAACATACTGAATCTAAAACCGTTTGATTTTTTTGTTTCGGATAATCCATTACCGAGATTTCATGAACAGCGCAGACCAACAATTTTTTTAGAACATTTTTTTAACTACCATTTTCGTCCATAAATAGTGACTTAAATAAATAATTTTTTTTTTTTGTGTATTCCTAACGTGTATTCATTGAGTGTAACAACTTTTATATCAATACCTATAATATAAACCTATCAAAAAAATTCATGAAAATAGCCTTTTTAGCGTCTAAAGTGAGAAGACCCCTTAAAAGATCCTTAAAAGTTTTTCCAGCACTATTGAAAGTACAATATTTGCTGATATCGTTCCGCATCGAAAAACGAAGCAAGATTTGTTGAAAAATATTTAGGGCCGTAGTTTAGCGGTATGAAGGGTTGATGTTAATAAGGGCTCATTTTCTCATGGTTGTTCTATAATGAGGTTTTTCGCGCCAGACGTAAGAGTGGCAAAAGCTTTTTCGCGGGATATCGGCGGTGGGACGGTTAGGCTCAGTATTCATTAACCCAAGCGAGGGCAATAGCCACAAGAGGGGTTGATATTAGGTTAATTAGTTTATCCCCTTCGTTCTCGTTCTCCTGAGGGTTGAAGCAAGGGGTTTGTCTTGAAAAAATAATTATTCGCCACGGTAAAAGTGCCTCTCCCATCGTCTCCCATAAATTCCACAAAGCCCTCGTGGTCTCGTGGCTTTTCAACCCCCTGCGCTCTGGCGGCGCATTGCAGCATCGTGATGTGAATACGTGTACTGAAATCTGATGTCCTAATAGTAAAGCTTCTAGTAAGTCCTTCAAAAATAGGGTTCTAATTTCGACCGACAATGCGAGGATGATGGACTGCAAAAACTAGGCGTGTTTGACGTGGGTTCAAAGTATGTACAGTAGAAGTAACACGACAAAAAGGCTAGACACGCGTTGCCGTGTTGATTCTACACACTTATGCATTTGGTAACACGTAATGCGTTAAAATTACACACGTCAGTGTGCAATGTTTACGCATTAAATTATTACACACTTTCGTAGCTGTCCCTATCAGGGTTGCGAAATTTGTAATGAAAAAGTAATGCATTATTTATTACCTTTTTAATGGGTAGTGAAAAAATATTTCATTACCCATTACATTACATTCAGTAATGTAAAAAAAATCCATTACTCGTTACATTATATTTTGTAATGTAAACGACTTTCGTCACTCGTTACATTGAATTTTGTAATGTAAAAAATGTCCACTGCTCATACATTACATTTTGTATTGTAAAAACAATTCCATTGCTCATTACATTTGTCTTTGTAATGTGAAAAATTTTGATTACAAAATGCAATGGAATGTGTAATGACGAAAAATGTCATCACACATTACATTGTAATGGGTAATGGACATCGTTTACATTACAAAGGCCACTTTAATGAGCAATGTGTTTTTTTTCATTACAAAGTGTAATGTAATGAGTAATGGAATTTGTAATGTGAAAAATTTTGATTACAAAATGCAATGGAATGTGTAATGACAAAAAATGTCATCACACATTAGATTGTAATGGGTAATGGACATCGTTTACATTACAAAGGCCAATTTAATGAGCAATGGAATTTTTTTTCATTACAAAGTGTAATGTAATGAGTAATGGAATTTGTAATGTGAAAAATTTTGATTACAAAATGCAATGGAATGTGTAATGACGAAAAATGTCATCACACATTACATTGTAATGGATAATGGACATCGTTTACATTACAAAGGCCAATTTAATGAGCAATGGAATTTTTTTTCATTACAAAGTGTAATGTAATGAGTAATGGAATTTGTAATGTGAAAAATTTTGATTACAAAATGCAATGGAATGTGTAATGACGAAAAATGTCATCACACATTACATTGTAATGGGTAATGGACATTGTTTACATTACAAAGTGTAATGTAATGAGTAATGGAATTTGTAATGTGAAAAATTTTGATTACAAAATGCAATGGAATGTGTAATGACAAAAAATGTCATCACACATTACATTGTAATGGGTAATGGACATTGTTTACATTACGAAGGCCAATGTAATGAGCAATGGAATTTGTTCACATTACTGATGTAATGTGAAAAATTCCATTGCCCATTACATTGTAATGGGTAATGAAAATATCTCACATCACAAAATGTAATGTAATGAGGAATGGAAATTTTTACATTACAAATTCCAATGTAATAAGTAATGAAAATTGTTTACATTACAAAATTCAATATAATGAGTAATGGCAATGGTTTGCATTACAAAATGTAATGTAATGACAATGACAAAACATTTTTTACATTACTTAATGTAATGTAATGGGTAATGAAATTTTTTTTCATTACAAAATGTGAAGTAACGAGTAATGAAAACGCACTGAGAAAAAAGAATCGTTGAATGTGCAAAATGCATTTTGTTGTCTCGAAATTTTGTTGTTTTGACAGTTGCTCGGACATGCTAAATAAGCTACAGTTCACACCACTATACTATTTTACCACCAACTCTACTGTTTTGTTATGCCAATCAAAAATCAAGTTGAACGTATTTGAAGATACATTTTGTGAAATCAACTGAATTTTGGATGGATGAACGAATTATTTTTTCCGTGCGCTAATGCATTACAAAAAGTAATGCATTATTTGCAACCCTGGTCCCTATCAATAATAAGACGCTTATTCGAACACACATAAAGCGTGTAGAATCAACATGCAAGACGCATATTTACACACATTGGACTAAACAACACGCGTTGATAGCAACACACGAGCAAAAATAATACGGGAACAAGCAACACAGTTTAAGTGTGTTAATTCCGAGTTATTGATCATAAATTCTAAAAATCACCTTGGTTACGGCATCACGTGAAGCTCATTAGTTGATTTGACAACGATTGATTAACCGGTTAGTTGAAGACCACATTTGGTCTTAACTTTTTGTTTCATCTATGGATCATTTTTTATTTTGTCACGTGAAAGAACCTCAAATTGGAATCAATTTTCCAAAACCTCGATAGCTGCATTGAATCTTTAGCGACGTATTTTTGTTTCGAGGCCATCACCGACAAGCAAAAAGCGGCCGTGTTGGTGAGTCCGTATGAGAATCTAGCCTATGCGAATACAAGAAAAACAGTGACACCTCTCATACAAGTACTGTTGAGTTCAGTTCAATAAATTCAATGTTTACGATAAAAAGCTTTTGTTATTCAATTCATTATTCCGACGCATCCCATGTATATACAGTACTGCAAAAATAAGTATGATGTCTTTACACACTTTGAGTGTGTAAATGGCTGTAGACACTTTTTACACATTTTAACGTGTGTAAGAAATTAACATCCGTGTTATTTTTCACGCCCGTTAAAACGTGTGAAAAGTGTCTCCAGCCATGTACACACCGAAAGTGTGTGACAAACAACACATTTGTTTTTGCCGTGTGGCCTAATTTCGTATGGGGTAACACGTTGCAATATTTTTCGCCAACGAAGCAGATTCCCCCGGTATCCATTTTTTCTGCCATCCTCGATAGTTTGATCCGGCAGCCATGTGAGCGATGGTGCAACAGGGTTGGGGAGTAACGGAGAGATAGCTGTAATCAATCGACGTGTCGTCGTGACGAACGACCATCGCGAATTGTCGCCAGCGAACTGGATCGAATGACGTCGAAACAGATGCTGCGATGGCTTGGATTTCATTTTGGAAATTCCTCGAATATATCAATGACTGGCATCAAAATGTCACGGCAATCATTGGGTTTCTCTTGAGTTTTATTTCACTCTGGAATCATGCTCAACCATTGAAACAATAACCATTATCACCTTCCAACATAATATGATTATCGAACTTTGCATTTGAAATGTCGATGCACGGACAAGTACACAATCAAAAATTGATGGTAATGAAATGAGCATGTTCTTTTTCGACCAGGCATATTTCTTTTATGCAACAGGATCGGAGCAATTACGATATCACGATAAGCCACCCCCAAACTTTATGCGCAACCCCTCGTGAAGCAAGTTTTGTTTTCTTTGCCTTCAACAAAAACCACAAAATGCCCGGATTCGCCACGATGTAATCGACAAACTCATTTACGTGAGTAAATTCAAAGTGATCGAGAAGAGTCATACAAGGGTTGATGGGTTCGATTAATCTTTGCGAATTGGATGGTACAATATTACACGCCGAGTTGTACTCGGCCCCGAAAGTGTGGCTTCGAGGGAAATTCGGACGGAACGACAGCCGGAGAAAGAGAGAGAGAGAGTGAATAACGAAGAGAGCAAGTGAAACAAAGAAAGAGAAGGAGAGAGAATCAAATTCGTCGAGGAACAAATGACTGGGATTCTCGTACAAATTCATTAAGAGATTCTGTGGAAGGGAAGTCAGCATGAGAATAAGAGGGTGAGATTCCCTTGAAGGGTGAAGTTTTGCGCGAGGGTTTTGTAACATGAGGTTGATAGTAGTAGCGGTGGCTCGAGTTGGCTCGGTTTCGCAAGACCCGAGGACGGATGGCTCTTTCAAGGAGGCTGGATATTACTTAAGCGCCTTTCGAGGGTCACCCTCGCAACCCCGTCATTTCTCATTTTGGCCAAGAGAGCCTTACGTACGAGGACCCCAAAAACGAAGATAGATAGACACCAGGGCAAGGGGAGGGAAAAAAAGAGGATACCGGGACGCCGAAACATCGTCGTCGACTCGGATGAAAAATTTGTCTTCCAACGTCACATCACTCTCCGCAAATTAATACTTTCGGTCGACGACACAACTATTTACAGCAGAATTAAAACTACCAAAGTCTTCTGCGGGTCTTGGCTCATTTGCGCTATAAATGTTGGGTGTAATGAATACTCGGATTGACAAACAAATTCAAATATAATCATCGAAATTGACCTCAAACGACTGGCTAACTGTGCTTACTCTATGCGATACCCATCGAATTAGCTATTGTAGGGCTACATCTACCTACAGGCCCGAAAAAATGGCCAAATTTCGAATTCTCTTTTCTGGGTATATTGATATATTTCTACATACATTGAGAACCTTTTAATAAAAAAACCATTAAAAACATGGCCAACGGCAGATGATGACATTTTGGCGACGTTTGGCGGTGGACGCTCTCCAGCTTAAACGGTCTATCCGAAATCTAAAAACCAAACGGGTTATTCAAGTTAACAATAAACACGAGTCGTTGACGATCGTCGATTTTTTTATCTTTTTATTTTAAAAATGTGGCGATTAATTGAAACCCAAGCATACAAAATATATGAAAAAAATCGTGATTTTTACATAACTATTAAAAAATAAAGATCGATTTTAAAAAAAGTAAGATCGTCAACGACCTATGAATGTTTCTCGCCGTATCTCCTGTAAATTTGGAAACAATCCATCCAGTGGTTCTCGAGATATCATGTCCACCGACTGAAACCAGTGTTTCGAGAAAAACGCGTTTAAAGTTTCAAGTATGGTGTTACCACTGCTCGCCAGTGTTGGGCAAAATTTAATTGCAAGTATAACTAAAGATGAACAATTAACTAATTGTTAATCACGACTATAACAATTAACAATTGACCAATTGTGACTGCGAAAACTCACGATTAACAATTAATTAATTGTTAATTGCTGTAGTCGCAATTAAAAATTAACCAATTGTTAATCGTGACTTTCCACAATTAGAAACTAATCAATTTTCAATCTTTTAAATGTATTTTATTTAAACCTAACAATTAAAACTGATTATTGTACAGGACGCGGAGTAACGTCAGAGCATATGTGTAAGTTATTGAAATACGTATACAAGGTTAATTGTTAGTTTCAATTGTTTCTCAGAACAATTAAAAAAGTTAATTGCAATTGTTTTAATTGTGAGTTGCAATTAACATAGATGAATCCAAATAAATGAATTGCGACATGAATTAATAGTGTTATTACAATTAAATTAAATGCAATGCCTTTTTCAGTCAATTAATGAACTGATTGAAAATTTAATTGATTAACGCCCAACACTGCCGCTCGCCCAGCGACTGTTAGAACCTGTAGCTCATTCAGTTTTAGGAATATTTCAATGAAATTTTCAGGGAATATAGCTACAAGGTGACACTGTGAATTAAAAAAATTTTTGGAAAATGCAATTTTTTGCCCTAACCAGGTAGCCCGTTAAAATAAAGACCCGAGAAAGCCCCAAGCGAACTGGGCAGATGGCTCCCAGCGCTCCCTAATAGCAATAAATAACGGCAATCGATACTAACGATTGATCAGGCAATATTTAGGGGTTGCAGGCGGTCTCGAGCCACGACAAGGTTGTCGGAAGTGGAGAGAGGCTGGATGGAGTTTGGGTATGGGGGGGAGATGCTTGCCATTATACACAGTATGTGGATTCTCGTATGGCGAGATTGTAACAACGTCGATTCGACGCGCAATTGAGCTCTCGGCAACTAAGCCATAACCTCGAGGCTGAATAGCTGGACGATGCATATAGGGATCTCCATATAGACCTTAATAAGACCATGCTCGTCATATACATATAGACATTTTGGGCTATGGAAAGCGAAGGGCAACGAGAGGGAAAGAGCGAGAGAGTGTGTGAGAGAGAGAGAGAGACAGAGAGAGAGACAGAGAGAGAGAGAGAGAGGTGACCTCCGGCAGAACCACCAAATGGATACACATAGCCGAGATTACCGAGGGTCACTATATGGCTTAATGTAATGTCTATTCTGGCCTCAATATACACCTTATAGTCCGTTACGACTCGGTGACGAAGCACCACCGGGGCACCGATCAAGCAAAGTCCTGAGGCAGCACATAATTCGAGAGCACCCGAGCTTTACCTTCATCCCCGTAATCGTAACCAGCGTGTAATTATTATTATTATATATTGGCCATTGCAGAAGACTTTCGACACTTACGGGATGAGACATTGAAGCCAATGGGCAATTGAGCCAACGAAAAATTATCATTCCTCGGCTGTTATCGCTTAGCGTGAAACGTGGTAGTTTTTGTTTTTTTAACTGGGTGATATCGAAAGTGTGCTCGGGAATTGCTCAAAGTGCTCGGGAATATTCCTCTTTCAAGGGGACCGTTGAGAAACGGAAGTAAGATGAAATGATACATTATTGCGCCAAAGAAATCGGTATAGAGTTTTTGGAAATTTTTTCAAACACGACTGGGCCGGAATGGCTTGAAATTTTTTAAGTCCAGTTTTGGTTGCTGGAGGAACGAACTATCAGTCTCGCAATATGAGTGTTTTGGAAAGAAGGCGTACAGGCTAACCAGGAACAAAAGGTAATTGTAAAACGATCGGAAATGAACTTTCGGTTGGGCTGATAGCGAACCGATAAAAAATTATATTGAAGCGCTACGTTGGAATGCAACAAAAATAACTTTTTTTCTAATTGCCAATTTTTTTGGCAAATCAAAGCTACTGCAATCTTTTCAAGATCCTTATTGGAGACTCATAACCTAAATCTATCAGAAATCATTTCGAATAGCAGGAAAAAAGTAGGAAAACGAAAATGAAATGTTGTGGCATTCCAACGATGCAAACTTCAACAACATGATAACGAAATGATCTAGCCATGAAGGAAACATGCATTTTCACGAGAGATCCTTTGCCTTCTGTGAACGAAATAAGGGAGAAAGTCAATAGTACCGCGAAAATAATTGTTGATTATCATGACAAAAATTCATATTTATTTTGTTTCGAGGTTGGTAACCCATTTCGTATCCAGGGAATCTTCCAGGATTCCCTAGCTTCGATTTAAATGTGACGGAAAAGTCGGAATTAGGCATGAAATACTATTGAATCTTTAGAAGCCCGATTCGACACTTCAAACAATGACAACATCTGACAAGGAACGTCATTTAAGTGTCCGCATTGCATTTAAGAAAAACTCATATATTTAATAAAGCATTGGAAACTATTACACACGTGTTTTTTTTATCAGTAGAAAAATGATTTCTAGGGTAGGAACAACCCCCTTAAATATAGGCGTGCCGGGAGGAGGGGGGTGATTTTGCCGTTTCACCCGCAAGAAGTCCACTGATCTGAATGAAACAAAAACCAAAATTCTTCTGATGGCAAGCGATTAAAAATCCACTATAATAGTATCGACGAAATATTATATTAAGGGGTGACACGTCTTTCTTTCAGGGGTGGTTTCTCCCCTTAAAACCGTTTTTTCGCCGATAAAAAAAGTGTGTAATAGTTTTCAATGCTTTATCACATATATGGGTTTCAACAAAATCGAAGGCGGACGTTAAGGCGGGATATACATTTAAACGGGAAAGAATTGAGCAATTTTGAGGGATTTTTTAAAGTAATAAATAATTATTCTGCTGTAATCAAAGTGTAGGTATACTTTAATAGTATATTTAAGTATACAAACGAATTTTGTTTTAATTCATTTATCATCAAAATGGCGAAGCTGTGGCAGAGTGTTACAGCAACGTTGCCGCGGGGCTCGCGAATCGACGTGCAGCTGAGCTTCTCGTAGATTTTGATTTGAAAAAAAAAAATTCAAAAAAATGTTCACTAAGAACATGTATAGTTTCTATTTGACAGTAATTAAAATCGAGAAAATGCAAATTTAAGAGAATGGCATTTACAAAAACATCAATTTCATTGATTTTGAAAAAATCGAATTCATTTTACACAAACATTCTGTGAAATTTGAATTTAAATAGGAGTTTTTTTTCTAATTTTTCAAAATAAATTCTCTTCAAGTAGAAGGTAGCAACATTATCAATATTTCCACCAACTTTCAATCCAATCGGCTTAATAGTTTTTGAGCAATCATGCACGCCAGTTTCGAAAATGCAGTTTTGAGAAAAACGCGTTTTAACTTCACGCCCGCTCCGAATCCGATCGGTGAGGCACAGCATTGACGGGCTGCAACGTTTGAAGTTTTTCGAATTTCGCTTTCAAAATTTGGGAGAACATTCTGCATATATAGTTCGGGCGTTTAAAAAGAAAAAAAGACATCGATTTTTTTGTCGTTGTAAATGAATATCTCGCCTTAAGTAATGTTCCTCGTGCGGCAAATTTAATAGACCCAGTTCCTCAGTCCACTTCGAAAAATCGCAAGCTGATAAAAAGTGCCTGAGCTAGAAATACAATTAAGGCAGTAGTCTGCTTTAGAAGCCGAAAAAAAGCGTTTTTTCAGCAATTTTTTTGAAAGGGAAGGAAATGATTGCGGTAAACGAAATTTTGAGACGATAGTGTATTATATTCAAGCTTTAAAAAACAATTTTTATTATTAAAAAATATTGAAATTTTTCAAAGTTGTAACGATTTTTCTGGGGCGCCTGGAGTCTGCACTTGTAAATCGGTTCCGGTGATGGAGGTCGTACGATGCATCTGAAACAGTCGAACCAAATTTTTTTTTAGTTTTTATAAGTTCCTTTTCTCTATGAACTAAAAAAATACCGAAGAAATGATGAAATTCCAAATTTTTTCGAAGATTGAAAAAAAAAATTCACTTTTTTGAAAAAAAAAATTCACTTTAAGTTGCAAAACAAGTAATTGAAATAGTACTTTTGTCCAACTTTTTTAGTTCAAATAGAAGATAATTTAATACTGAAGCTAGATCACTTTGATTTTTTTCGATCGGAGATATATTGTTTTTGCTATCGCCGGCACCGTTTTCTAAAACTTGTGAAAATGAAAACTCGAGAAAACGGGCTTTAAAGTTTTCGGTCCAAAAAAATATAAGTTTTTGGATACTTACACTAATTAGATGTTAATCAGCTATCCCCGGGCCACACAATAATCCTTCCTCTTCTTCAAATCGATTTTTTGAAGCCTGTAAAGCAGACTACTGCCTTAAAGTCCTCGAAAGACATGAGAATCCATGAACAGTCTGAAAAATAGTCAGTCTTCACGAGACGCGCAAACAATCTCTGCAAATGGATGAGCAAATTCTCTTGATACGTAAATTTTTCCGCTCTAGCGGGCTCCCTCGCTGATGAAACGCGAGCGATTTATCGTGGCGCGTAATTTAACGAAGAAAAAAAAAATTCTCGCAGTATCGTCTGATGGCTTTAAAGCAATTTCGAATATTCGCATCCCCGAAATGTCCTCCTGGCAAACACACAATATAGATGCGAATCCTTCTGCGATTTCCATTCTCTCTCAATCGTTAATGCGTAGTCATTAAAATTCTTCGGTACAAGTGCTAAAGTGCTTTCCGCACGCAGCTCGTTTTTATTTATTTTTTCTTTCCCTCGCCTTTCCAACTACCCTTACCATCGCCATCTCTCGCTCTAGCGAGCACAATGCGTGTTCGTTATTTTTCTCTCACTCTCGCATTGTCAGCCCATATCCTTTGCGCTGAAAAAAACCCTCGCAGCGAAAAAGGGAGAAGAAGAGGAGGAAGGAGAGGAAGAAAAAAGGGAAAAGTATGAAAGAGTCCCGAGGACTTCTTAATGCGTTAGAAATCCCCGTGGACGAGGAAACATCGGTTGCACTCTACTTACGAGCAACGCTACCATCCGGCTCTCGACCTCAAAGTTTCGCTTCCGCCCTTCTCTCGGCACAGGGCGTTCCGTGTCGAGTTGAACGGCTCCACGTTGAAAACGAATGAAAAAAAAAAACACTTTTTACCGACAAAAAAATCATAAAAATACCCTGTTATCTGAAATTCACCTGAGCATGATGTAGAAAAATAAACGTTTTGGCTTACGGGTCAAAAATTTCTTCGCCGATCATTACAGTCGCAAGCTTATATCGGAAAATCAATGATTCGAAATGAAAATTCTGCAGAAAAAAGTAAGACTACCAGGGTGAAAAGCTCCCGTCTCTGGTACGCACCTCTAAACGTCTCGCACGTATAGTCCAGTAAAAGAGACGAAAACCCAGCACTTTTTAGCGTAGAATATCAATGTTGGACAGAACGTAGATGGTTGCATACTGATAGTAACCTCAATAAATGTTTTCGCTCAACTTACCCCAACCCTAAGAAATAGGGGTTGAAAACTTAAAAATCGCCGTATCTCGATAATGAATAGCCCGATCAAAAAAGGTTCTGAACAAAAGTTGTTTGGAATAATAAAATTCACATAAAGTTATCTGACGTCCAATCCCCTATCTTCGAAAATAGCGGCACAAAAACGATTCGAAAATTCGGTGTTGATGCGTGTGCGAGCAAAGTAGACATATCGTGTTTTTGTGCCGCTATTTTCAAAGATAGGAGATTGGACGTCAGATAAGTTTATACGTATTTTATTATTCCAAACAATTTTTGTTTAAAACATTTTTTCATCGGGCTATTAATTATCGAGATACGGCGATTTTTAAGTTTTCAACCCCTATTTTTTAGGGTTGGGGCAAGTTGAAGGACTACATTTTATTGGGGTTACTTTCCGTATGCAACCATCTACCTTCAGTCAAAAATTCATATTCTTCGCTAAAATGTGCTGGGTTTTCGTTTCTTTAAATGCGTAAATCTCTTCGTAAATGCGCGGGCGGCTGTCGAGTTGAATCGTTCCATATTGAAAATGAATTAAAAAATAAACATTTTTTACCGGCGGAGAAAATCAGAAACATACCCTGTCTGTTATCTGAAATTCCCTTGAGCATGATATGGAAAAAAAATACGTTTTGGCTTACAGGTCCAAAATTTATTCGCCGATCATTACAGTCCCCAGCTTATATCGGAAAATCAATGATTCGAAATGAAAATGCCGCAGAAAAAAGTAAGACTAGGAGGGGTGAAAAGCTCCCGTCTCTGGTGCGCACCTCCAAACGTCTTGCACGTAAATGCGCGGGCGTGTATATATCCGTCGACATTGAAAAGACGAAAGAAAACCTCGCCGCGGTGTGCTGCGAGATGGAAAATGTACGAAGGGGTAGGTGAGCTATTAACGAGAACGCATCGGTCGTAGAAGGGTGGAAAGGGATGAATAGGGAATCGGAGAAAAGAAAGAGGTACGGAAAGCTGGGAGAGACCGATAATTGAACGAAGTACTGCACACCGCAGTTACTCTTTCTCTCTATCTCTCTCTCTCCTATCTTTCCTTCCACCCCCTTCAACCCCCAACCCCTGTGAATTGTTGCCTCTCGCTCCGGGCCCTTAATCGAGTTACGGGCAGTACTTTGCCGGCTCCGCGGTTAAAACTCCTTCGTTCTTACGATTCCGTGAGTACCTACGCGTTATCTCATCTATCCCGGCGCACCCTTAACGAGAGCCTCTTCTTTCTTCGCCACCGCGGCAAACCGAAGCGAGACGTTATTACAAAGTTCTTTTAGTGGGCCACCGTTCGCGCGGGTGGTAAAGCCAACTGTTGGTCCACGGATGTCGCTGTGTACTGCCTGTGTATATTGAGCAACATCTCGGACGCATACACAAAAAGGGACAGTCGAGCTTGCGCGAGAGGCGGGCTGAGGAACTGCAAGCTCGACCACGCTGCAATGGAATCCCGAAGGGGATTAGAGTAACGAGTACCCAAGTGGAAGACACCAAATACTCTGAAGTATGCCATTCTATCGGACCAAAAATATGAAAGATGACGAGTTAAAAGCACAACAAAGTATTCGCGGGAATAATTACTCGCTATATTATAAATGATAATATTAGGACGTTGAATAAGTTCTCGCTGTTTTCCAACAGATGGCGTTACCAGAACACCGTGCATGTTTGGCCTGAGGCCACTCTAGAGGCCAAAAGGGCATATTTTGCAATTTTTTCAGGGAAACTATAACATAAATCGAAATTACAAAATAGGGGTTTTATTATACACGTGATTGACTATACAAAGTTATTTTTCACAACGGTACATGTCAAAATGGCGACAGTGCAGCGATTTTCCAATGACCCCTTTATTTCTGGAAGGTCAACGGCCGGACCAACAGCTCCTATAATTTTTCAGTTATGATGAGACACTAAAGTTTTTTCGATTATATATTAGAATAGCTATAGAAGTACGTAGGCTTTTTTTTTATATATTGTTTTTTGTCAAAATGGCGCATTTCTCAAACAAAAAGTATTAAATGCCATGAGAACATCGTCAGATAATTGTTTGTAAAAAAGGAACTATGCAATATAATTTTAAAAATCCTATGCAGTGCCTTAGGAAATGTAATTCTAAGTATACCGTTGAAATTTCGAGTGTATCGTTTGAAATATGTTTGATTTATGAGTTAAAAAATGTAGTTTTGAGATAAGCGCGCTTAAAGTTAGTAGAAAGTCACGACATGAATAATGTTTCGATACCTTTCATCTCCAACAATCTTTGCAAATCGAGTACCTGGAGATTTTTCACAGCCATAATCTTTTGGAATGTAATTTTATAAGTACTAAGGTACCTTTTTGACAACAACAAAAATCGATTGTTGAAAAATCCTAGAGTGGCCTAAGGCCTTAAGACGTTACCTCCACTTGTAGCGCAAAAAAAAGGCCTTTTTCATGAATTTTTTAAAAGAAAACTACAAAACTTTTTTAATCGATCAATATACCATCTTAGAGAACACATCTTGAAGAACTCTCAGTAATTTTTTTAATGAAAAATATTACATTGTTTAGTGGCAAATGGCCGTCAATGAAATAATGTTTTTATATACACGGTTTGCGGTGACCAACATTGCGGCGAAGTGGATCATCTGAAGAAAAAAATGCGGATGGATTTAGTCAAATATAAGTATAAACTTGTCTTTAATCGAAGGATTTTAAAAAATATTCATTTTTCACGAAATGGCGGACAGTCAAAGTTAATGGTTCGATTTTAACGAAAAAAAAACGGCCGTTTTTTGGCTATAAAACGGCCATTTTTTTTCTAAAAAAAAATCGAACGATTAAAGACTACATTTTTATGTATTAAATAAGCCTGCAAAATTTCAAGAAGATCGGTTCATTAGTGTTCGAGTAATCTTGGTCACCGACTTCAGAAATGCCATTTTGAGAAAAACGCGTTTCAAGTTTCTCTTTCAACGCTCTTTCAACGCGGATTCTTCTCTTTCAACGCTCATATCTCAGTCAATTTTGTTCGGATCGACTTGAAATTTTCAGGATATATTCTCAGATACTTATACTTCAAAAAAATGCAATAAAAGAAAAATCGATTTTTTCAAAATCGCAAGTGGGGGTAACCCCTTAAGCCTGTAACCCATCTATATAAAAGTCTATAAAGAGCATCAATTTTCAGGAAATAAACAGCGAGAACTTATTCAACATTCCAATAATAGATTAATTTAACGATTTGTTATCGATAAATCTATTATAGATTTAAAATAATAATAATAAATAAACAAAGAAGTAGCAATAATGATACAAAATATAATACGAATAATAATTTTAAAAAACAGAATAACAAAATGCAAGGGGTTACTTGAATATCTTTTTCGATTCCTAGGGCTAAAAATAATGTATATCGTATGAGATGACTGCCCTGATATTTTCGAGACCCCGAATCAGTAGGGAAAGAGCATGGCGAATTGAGCCACAAGGCTTCGATATATACCATGGAAAATCCGAGCTTACCCAATTTGAAATTTATTTTCTCGTGACTTTTTAACCATCATGGGAAATATTTGTAAAAACGAAAAATTCCGAAAGCCAAATTTCGAAATTTCCGAAAAACCACCCTGGGGTTTCAAGAAGATTGCTTAGTTTCGGACGGATTCGCCGCAAAACGAACTATCAACGATTCAACATTACAGCTGAAAATTACAATAATGTAAAGATGGCATGAAACAAAAAACTTTCCAGCATTTTTATCGTCGAGACGAAATTTATCGAGGTAGTTCTTTTTCTTTATTGAAACGGGAAACTTCATGTTCTGAAGAAAAGTACTGCAGAGTTGATGCGCCGAGATGGTAAAATCTGGTGGGGGGGTGGAAACTGGGAAGGAAGAGGGTTAGAATAATGATCTCACTCTTTCTTTCTCGTATCTTCGAGATACCGCTAGCAGGAGTTCGCGGGAGTAATTTCGAGTTTATGCATTCGCCGGGAGTGCGGATAATGTGCGTCGTCGTCTCCATTTCTATTGCCACCCATACCCGGTCCTCGTGAATACTTCCCTGTAGGTATAACGCAGACGTCTTTGCGTATGTATAGAGAGAGAGAGAGCCTTTTGGAAACGCAATGCCATAATCTCGATCACATGCGCCAGTTAATCCTCCCCCCACCCTCTCTTTTATCGCTTCCCGAGTCGATAGTCGTTGCAGGGAATTCCGAATTTGGTGATGTTCTTCTCAATCCCCTCAACGTGCATCATATATACGACTTAGCGACGTATTTAAGACTTTCCACCCCAACTGAACTACCCATTTTTAATAAAACTCTACCTTAGGAACTTCTTCAAAGTGCCAAAAGGGTCTTGGAACGTTTCCTAACTTTTTACACTCGTACTTTAGTCGCGAACTAAAATAGAGCATTTCCCTAAAGTGACTTTCTCGCAGTATCCAATTTCATACTTGTACATAAGTTTTTATTCACATATTTAAAAATATACAAATACGAAGTCAAAGTATGTTGGATCTCAGAATAAGCGTTCTTTTCACACTTAAATAAGTTCTAGAAATACAAGTGAATCAGTTTGCAAGCTCCTATTTCAAAGCGAAGATCCATAAGTGAGCAGATGATTGAGGTGAGAGCAGGAATTTTCCGTTCGTAAGGTGATTCCATTTGATACGACGTAGTTAATAAAGAAATGCTCCTCCCTCTCTTTCGGAAAGCGACGATAATGAAAAAACAACGTGTTGTCCATTTTGTTATCATCTAAAATCGTATCCTGCTAATTCGGACTGTGGACTCGTGATAAGGATCCTAAAAAATGATTGACTTGGAAACATTGCGAGGCCTATCTCTCCGATTTCGATGAAATTTGGCATGCTTGTAGAATGGGTAAAAATAGGCGATACGTATTTTTTTATATCTGCGGAACCCGATTTTTAAGGGGTGAAACGCACTCTCGAAAATAGGAGTGTTTTTCGTTTTTCGTCGATAACGTTTTAACGGTACGAGATATGAAAAAAGTGAAATTGCAACAATGTTTATTTTTTCGTGTACTATACATTGGACATGAGAACGATAACGTTTGATTAGTTGCTTCTGACAAAGAAAGGTTGCGAGGTCGATCTCTCCGATTTCGATTAAATTTGACATGCTTGTAGAATGGGTAAAAATAAGCGACACGAATTTTTTTATATCCGCGGAACCCGATTTTCAAGCGGTGAAACGCACTCTCGAAAATAGGGGTGTTTTTCGTTATTCGTCGATAACATTTTAACGGTACGAGATATGAAAAAAATTCAAATTGCAACAATGTTTATTTTCTCGTGTAATTATACATTGGAGATGAGAACGATAACGTTCGATTAGTTTTTTCTGACAAGTAAAGGTTGCGAGGCCTATCTCTCCGATTTCGATGAAATTTGGCATGCTTGTAGAATGGGTAAAAATAGGCGACACGGATTTTTTTATATCTGCGGAACCCGATTTTTAAGGGGTGAAACGCACCTTCGAAAATAGGGGCGTTTTTTGTCGATAACGTTATCGTTCTCATCACCAATGTATAGTACACGGAAAAATAAACATTGTTACAATTTGAATTTTTTCATATCTATTTTACCCCATACCCCAATTTTGGAGGGTACGTTTCAACCTTTAAAAATCGTTTCACCTATTTTTACCCATTCTACAAGCATGCCAAATTTCATGGAAACCGGAGAGATCGACCTCGCAGTCTTTCCTTGTGAGTGTTTTTCTTAGTCCAGGTTTGCCAAAACTAAATTCGGGCTACTAAACATTCGATGCGCTCCAACTATGCAAACCTCAACATCATCTTTTTCTCCCCTTTTTTTATTTGCAATTTCCCTGCACCCTTTTCGGCTCCCCTTTCACTCTCGTGTCCCTGCAGGGTCTTTCAATAGTTCGGGCGGTTTTCGCGATCGTTTCCTTGATTGTATATAGCTTACCTCATAACTTGCCGGGCCATGTACGTATACACACATATGGACCCAGATATACATGCGAAAAGCACATTTCGAACTGATACGAGTACATTCGACTCTCTTGCTTATGGTCCCTGATTTCTTATAAACGAATCGTTGAATTTGGGGACAGGATAGTCCATGATAGTGATCTTTATATAAATATGCTCACATTCATCCAATGACGATATAAAAGACATCACAGTTTACATGATGCGGAGTATGAGGACAATTGACTACCACGAGGATGGCGCGCTAACCAACAAGCCGCATGCGGTATACATATGACTGTATCTGTGTGTAAAGGTTTATTCAGGCAACGCCTGAAAGTTTCTCATGTAAAATGCACGCTGAGCTGCCTAAAAATTGAATTAATTCAGTTTGACAACGAAGTTGAAATTAAGCTCAGAGAAAATTGATGTCAATGTAATCCAGGCAGAAATTTTGTAATGTGGTATTGTTATAAGCTTATGCATATGACTGTGTCTGTGTGTAAAGGTTCATTCGGGAAACACCTGAAAGTTTCTAATGTAAAATGCACGCTGAGCTGCAATATTACCCTGGGAATATGGGATAGCAAACAGTTGGCCATTTGCGTTGAGGATGGGAGCAGATATGGCTTTTTCTGTCTCCTGCCTTGCATCCTCGCTTTATTTCTGGTGCTTTCTACAGGAACAGAAAAGAAGAGAGAAAAGGCAGAGAGGAGAGAGCTATGAGAGGCACGCGACACAACACTGTCGATGCGATATAAAACTTAGCCCGTAAATCAAAAGCTCGACGTTGCAAGAACGGAGAAAGAGGAGCAACAAAGCAGCTCTATCGTTTCGTCTTTCCCTCGTCTCAATCTTCCCATGACTCTCTCTCTCTCTCTCTCGCTCTCTTTGTCTCCAAAGAGCACCAAAGCTCGAAACCATCGTGGAAGCTCGAAGAATACGTTCACATATTTTATTGTTTCATAATAAAACTTTGCCTCGTTTCCGACAGTTGCCACACGTCTCGAACTAGATAAAAGTAAGAGGAAAAATGCCAAACGATCGTGTGACGCGTTATTGCAGCACGACGATAACAAAAAATGATGAAAGTTTATGATTTTGCGTATGCGCGAGGGAGAGAGAAAGGGAGAAATCTTTCGTCGCGATAAAAATTTCTTGCAGATTCGTTATCAGCGGAAGATTTCCAAACCTAGAGCTCCCAAAACTGACTGCGTAATGGCGGAGAAGAAATAAATATTCCCCCTTTTTTTTACGTTCGACAACTTCGATATTGCCGAACTTTTATTTTGTCACATAACTCTGATTCCGTTGAACAGATTCGGGCTCAATTCTGTTTCGACAATGAAATGTAGACAAACTTTCGTGTGTTTTTTTTTCGCTGATTTTTTCACATCGTGTGTCTTCTCCGATTATTCGGCTCTTGACGACAAAATACTTTTTGCGAATAAACAAATAAATGGAGAAATTTCGACAGAGGAAGTGGATTTGTACGATTTTACAGCTGATAGCAATGTTTGCACGTGATGGTAACGAAATACTAATGTGTATTTACGATTTACGATATTTAAGGGAGGAAATTTTCGGTACGACCGGTAATTGCAGCGTAAACATTTCACGAGCATTTCGCTGATTGCGAAACTCATTATTTCGGGATCGAAGTGACCTGAGAGCCCGGAGGGATAGGAAGCTGTACATTGATTGCTGACGAACGAAGGGGCTTAACGAGAAACACTTTACCTGCCGAATGATCCGGATGAAGCCCCTTTATTTTCTCTCAGCTTATTTCCATACATTTACATGTATATGGGGCATTCCAGGTCAAATAAACGTAGCAATTCCACTGTCAATATTTTCTCCTGTGATGCAAATGTGGAACAAAAATCCTGTTCGAACTGTCCGATTTGTTTCAAAAGCTACTTCGATCAATTTTTAAAAAAACGTGCACATCAACAAGAACATTGAGAATTCCTCGACTTGCTTCGTCTTAAAAATAATAATTACCGTTCCAGAGAGAAAAGAAATTACCCTAAACGTTTTTCTCCGAAAATATTTTTCCACAATTTTGTTATCGACTCTAAAGAATATTCAACGACATGAATAACGCGAAAATTAAAACTAGAATAATTGTAAAAAAGACTTGAAAAAAATTAAAAGAAGGCAAAGGAAACTTTTACAAGCCTGTCGACTTCGTTTGAATGGACCCTGCTAAGTGCAAACGAATAAAGGTAAGGAGAGCATAAGGGGTGTTGAACACCCATCAACCACCATCTCGAAGAAGACTGCGAATCGAGAATACTCAAGGAGCCGAAAGACGATGGCGAAGTCGCGCCTTCTTGATTAAGGAGCGCTCATTATTGCTCATAATCAACCCGCTACAATGGATAATGGAGCTTTGGACTCGGTAATAAGGGGTGGGCGGAATTTCTCGAGAGACGCGAATGGAAGCGATAAAGATTGAAAGAGAGCGAGCGAAAGAGAAAGTCTCAACTTTCTCACCCCCATCCAAAATCTCATTTCATCGTAATCCAAGCAAATTTTCATTGAGACCTAGGCCTTTTTGTCCTAAAGCACAAACCCAAACTTCCACTGTTTCATTATCACACGGCGAGATAATCATTGCCCCCCCTCCCTCCCCTTTCAACGATATCTCGTGATTAATGACATCGTTTCTTACTCACTTTTTTCATGGCACTATTGGAAAAGTTTTTGGGCGGCCATTTCGACCTGATGTAGTGGATCGAATTTGAATCTAATTAATTGGGGCAGATAAACTCGTCAGATTATGATGTTTTTTTGGGCCACTGGCAAAATGTTCTTACGTCCGAAAAAACGGAGAAGAAGGCATTTCACGAGCCGCATTTCCACGAGTCTACTTACTCCCCTTAATTTGGAAGACTATTTCCACCCCTGTGAATTTTAGGGGATGAAATAAATAAATATTTTGGTTTCGTCTTGTATTCTATTCTCTTTGGTAGGGAAAAATAGTTGTCCTTCTAGCTAGAGGTGAAAAAAAATCGAGTGGATTGTCAGGTATATACGTATTAAGGGGCTACATCTACCTAGAGACCCGAAAAAATGGCCAAATTCCGATTTTTTTTCTGAGAAATGGTTAGTGAAAACAAACGCATTTTTCAAACATAAAAGTGCATATATTATCAGCCTTGAAACAATCACCAAAAAATACAGAAAAACAACAAACACATGGCTTCCGGCAGATAATGAAATTTGTTTCGCGACGTTTGACGGTGGACACTCTCCAGCTTAAACGGTCCATCTGAAATCTAAAAACCAAACGGGTTATTCAAGTCAACAATAAATACGAGTCGTTGACGATCATCGATTTTTGAAATCATTCGTTTTAACAACGTGCCGACGCATTGAAACTCGAGCAAACAAAATCTATGAAAAAAGTCGTCATTTTTACGTAACTATTGAGAAATGAAAATCGATTTTGAAAAAGTGAGATCGTCAACGACTTTGAAATGTTTCTCATCCTATTTTCTGTAAATTTGGAACCAATCCATCGAGGGGTTCTCGAGATATCATGTCCACCGACTTTGAAAACGGTGTTTCTGGGAGGTTACAACCTGTATTACAGTATCGCGGAGCTATCAGATGTGTGGAGGAATATCGTGGAATCGCAACCCTTAAATAAGTAGGACCATGGAGTGTCCCTGAAACGCTCTGTCGAGCTTCCCGCCCCTTCAGAATCCTCTTCTCGAACCTCTTCGTCTCTCCTTGTCTCTGTCTGTCGCCCCCCCGCCCCTAACCCTCCCTCTTTCTCCGTCTAGTCAGCCGACACGTTCTGGAAAGCCTCGAGGCTCTTCGTGGAATGATGGCTAGCCCCTAATAGAGAGGGATTCCGTTCAATTATATCTTATGGCGCTATTCCCGAACGGTAATGG
>OY723385.1:59818778-59827549 GCA_963210295.1 Ophion ellenae
GCGAAGCTCTTAACCTCGCTGCTCGGGCCCAACTGAAAGCTCATTCGTATGCTAACCAAGCTGAGAGTTGAATTCAGAATCCGTAAATACACAGCAATACGTGTATAGATATACGCTTCCAAAGCGTCGCGTGACCACCCTTCGTTCACTTGCATTAAAATTGAATTAATTCAGTTTGAAGACCAAGTTCGAATTGAGCTCAGAGAAAATTAATGGCAATGTAATCCAGGATAAAATTTCGCCATGTTAAATTGTTATAAACTTAGAAATCGTTATGAAATAATGAATCATTGTTATTTTTCATCATCCAAAATCGTATCCTGCAAATTCGGACTGTAGATTTCTGATAAAGATCCTCAAAAATGTTTGAGTGTTTTTCGTGGCCCAAGTTTGCCAAAGAAAGTATGACGGTGTCTGTGTGTAAAGGTTAATTCACGAAACGCCTGAAAGTTTCTAATGTAAAATGCACGCTGAGCTGCTTAAAAATTGAGGCCGTATATACTCGATTTCGCCGATTTTCGAAGGCACTTTTCTAGACGCGGTTAAAAAAAATGACGCATATATTGACAACATTTTTTTACAGATCATTTATGCACATGGTTAAGTGTATGTAAAAAAAATCAGAAATATCACCAAATGGCGGAGATATAACATAAGAAAGCAATGTATTTTTTTTGCGCGCGCGTTGATTGTGAAAGTTCTCGGCATCGATGTGGGTGTCTGAAAAAAATGAACATATTTATAATTGCACAATGAATGTATCTTCAGGGTGAACCAACAATATTATTTTTTTTTAAATTATTATAATGAAAAAACGAAACTTAAAATTTTTTACTCAATTTTCTGTTGGTATTGTATTTTTTATATTTTTTTGTGTAATTGAAATTTTTGTTTCTGTGCTTCACACGATAGGTGATGATACTAAGAATATATTGGAAAAATTTCAAAGCGATCTGAACCTTCATTCAAGAGTTAGAACTTTCACAAGGTTCAAAAAAGTGAATCGTAGAAAAACGGCTATGAGTTGGCGGTCCGGCGCGCCGCGCGGTATCTATTATAAATGCAATCTTACCTTATTTTTGGAATTTTTCAATTTTGTAAAGCTCAAAATATTCCTAACCGTTCAGGCCAATGGATTTTTTTTTTTTTGAAATTTTTCAAATATATAAGGCCTTAAGGGGGGATTGTCTTTTTTTTCGCAAAATTTACCGCTTTTTGGGAATTTTTTTGTGAAGAAAGTATACAACGGAAAACTTGTGAAACTTGGCATATAGTTTTATTGATCTGTTTACTACATACAAAAAAATTTTTAAACAATTTCATCAAAAAATCCGCCTCCCACCCCCCTCGACGCGCGATGGTCCTTTTTTGATGGTGTGCACGATTACAGCCTTCACGTTCATCCTGCAACAAAAACCCAAAAAGCATTTTACTTTAGACACATATAGCTATCGTTCGATGAAGGGGAAAAAAAATTGACGATTTGGTGACGTTTTGAACTTGAAGTATCGATTTTTCGAAAAATATTGATCGATTTTTTGTTATAAATAAAAAACTATTAAACGTATTGCTTTTTTGCTTCATCAAACGATAAAAGGATGTCAGCTGAGCATTCTGTCCAAATTTGAAGGCAATCGGTTGAATAGTTTTTGAGAAATCGTGCACACCAGTTGTGAAAAAGCTGTTTCGAGAAAAACGCGTTTAAGGGGGGATTTTTTGATGAAATTGTTTAAAAATTTTTTTGTATGTAGTAAACAGATCAGTAAAACTATATGCCAAGTTTCACAAGTTTTCCGTTGTATACTTTCTTCACAAAAAAATTCCCAAAAAGCGGTAAATTTTGCGAAAAAAAAGACAATCCCCCCTTAATTCACTTTCACAACAAAGTTGAAATTGAGCTCAGAGAACATTGATGTCAACGTAATCCCGGCTAAAATTTCCTAATGTTGAATTGTAATGAACTTAGAAATTTTCATAAAATAATGTATCATCGTTATGAACGATTGTCCAAACAGGTGGGTCAAAAAACAACCGTGCAGGGCCCAATCTGACCTAATTTCCGAGACAAATACGTGAGCGTGTAATTTCAGACTATACCCAATTATGAGAAAAATTGCACTCGAACCTTTCTTTTTCCTCCTTCGAGCGTCGAAATTGCCGAGAACCTTTCGATCGTTAGTTTTGCATGAAAACTTCCCGACTACTTGAACGAAAACTGGGTTACTAACTTTCCTCCACATGAGAAAAGTCTTCCAGAGCTTCGCATAATTTCCAACCCATCTGAATTGTGTTATTGGACACGTATATATCAGCGCGGATAAAATCTACCTTCGCAGTGTCTCGAGAGACGAACGAATTAATGCCCTTGGAGTGCAGAATTTCTCACTGCTTCGGAAGATAATACCTCCCTCGGCTCCAGTCAGAAATTTACGGTGCGGAAACGTAACGCATATACGTGTACAAAGATCCCAAAGTTCACTTCCTGATGTTCTTGCTCGTATAACTCTTCATTCAACACATCAAGGAGAATAAAAATTTTGTGCATTAAATCGTACGAAGTAGGAGAGTTAAACAAAAAAAGGTTACGTCGTCTCTGGACAATTTCCATTTATAGCTTTATGCCGACATATCGTTCTTGGCGTGCCAATGCAAAATATATGTATTTGTAGAGTAGATTAACAAAGCCACGGGCGAAAGCCATACGGTATAACGGCAGTATCCGGCGAGCCATTAAGTAGCGATAGCTTTGGCGGAAGTCGGACGCCACGGCTAGTAGAGGGCACCCGTACTCGCTCAGACGCCATTTCCCTCGCGCATTCGCCGCAGTAAATCAACAAGTTGATATCTAACGCAACACTCGTACGAGAGCACGAGCTTTTGGGGAAGGGAGGCAAGTGGAGAAACGACCCTGGAGGTTAGAATGGATATATATATATATATATATATATATATATATATATATATATATATATATATATATATATATATATATATATATATATATATATATATATATATATTCCTGTATGTATATACATAGGAACATGGAACATCGGAACGAACACCGTCCATCTCTTGTGTAGACCTATCCTTCAAGTGTAAATATTAATCGAAGGCACGCAATGTGAAGCACCGCAATAAGATGTAGATCGTTCCGGGGAGTGAACGAATACCTTGGACTCGGTTATTATCGAAAACGCATAACAGAATGAGACATGGCTTGCTCGGTGTACAGAGAGTATTGCGTTCTCGTGTTTGATGCTCAATTAGGAAACCATAACACGTAACTATGGCACGGAAATTGCTCCCGGCATGTTTTGAAAATATAATATATATAGAGAAATCAGCATATATATGCAATGTTGACTATCAGCACGTCTGGTTATTTTGAAGTCGGTTCTTGAAGTCATCGTCATCCGTGCGTTTATCCTGCCGTCATGTGGAAGAAGGGGGCATCTACAAAAGAATCGAAAATACGTTTTACTATACAGGATCATGGGAAATTTTGTACTGATTCCAACGATACCAAAAACGCGTTACCGATTTTTTTGTGGATGCCGCCTTCTTCCGTATCGCGGCAGTATGAATATATATTGGCTTAAAAGGTGATTTTGACGAGAATGGAGTTTATATAATGTTGAGTATAGGGACAAGTGGCTACCGTAAGGACGATTCACGAAGACTGTCTTCGAGATCATCTTTTCTCATGCACAGGGTGTCCTGTTGTGAGTGGATAATCCTGCAACTGCCGATAGGTCAGATCATGCCCTACTATATGCTGGAATTTCAGTTTAGTAAAAGTCCCACGGCTTTCGCGATTTTGGGCTTCATGTTATTTTTTTTAAGCGTTACCCCCACTGTAGCGCAAAAAAAGGCCTTTTTCATGAATTTTTTTAAAGAAAGCTACAAAACTTTTTTAATCGATCAATATACCATCTTAAAGAACACATCTTGAAGAACTTTCAGTAATTTTTTTATGGAAAAATATTACATTGTTTAGTGGCAAATGGCCGTCAATGAAATAATGTTTTTATATACACGGTTTGCGGTGACCAACATTGCGGCGAAGTGGATCATCTGAAAAAAAATGCGGATGGATTTAGTCAAATATAAGTATAAACTAGTCTTTAATCGAAGGATTTTAAAAAATATTCATTTTTCACAAAATGGCGGACAGTCAAAGTTAATGGTTCGATTTTAACGAAAAAAAACGGCCGTTTTTTGGCTATAAAACGGCCATGTTTTTCGAAAAAGAAAATTGAACGATTAACGACTACATTTTTATATATTAAATAAGCCTGCAAAATTTCAAGAAGATCGGTTCATTAGTGTTCGAATAATCTTGGTCACCGACTTCAGAAATGCCATTTTGAGAAAAACGCGTTTAAAGTTTCTCTTTCAACGCTCTTTCAACGCGGATTCTTCTCTTTCAACGCTCATATCTCAGTCAATTTTGTTCGGATCGACTTGAAATTTTCAGGACATATTCTCAGATACTTATACCTCAAAAAAATGCAATAAAAAAAAATCGATTTTTTCAAAATCGCAAGTGGGGTAACCCCTTAACAAAATCATCTGCTTTTGGTTTTTCGCATGCCATTTCTACAAATGATATGAATCGACAATAACTAAGCAACTTTTTTGAGTAATTGGTACGATATGTTTAGTACACTTTTTTTACACCGCAGGCTATCAAAGTCAGATGTTCGAATTGGTTTGTACGAAAATTCTGCATAAGATCTTTTTAATAAAGTTTCCTTTACATTTGAGGTTAAAAAGAAGATTTTTCTAGATAAAACAAATAACCAAGAGTGTTTTTTTAACCGGGTCAAAAAAGGTTATCATTTGCAGAAATCGAATGCGGAAAACCGAAAAGCAGATGATTTTTATCTCGAAAACCGTCAGACTTTCACTGAACTGATATTCCAGTATATAGTAGGACATGATCTGAGTTGTCGACAGTTGCAGGATTATTTATTCATAACAGGATACCCTGTATATTGCATTTTGCAAATATGCTGAGTATGGTCATCACGATCCTAAATTACCGCGCAAAAAAGACAAGCATTATTGTTAATGAACCTCGAAGAATGGTAAGGCCAGCATCTGAGGCTGCCACTGCTCGTGTAGCTCAAACGACTTAATCGTATTTGCGGGAAAACAATGTTCCCCGAATGTCCTGCTTAGTGATCCGTTGAGAGAGTTATGCATGGTTGTAAAAGTCGAAAAATCACTTGTTTTCAAAACCAATGTATTTTGACAGTACATCAACTTAAAAAGATGCCTGAAAATTTCAATGTGATCGGATGAAAATTGACAGATTTATCGGATATTATGTTCACGCCCCTCGGAACGCTCGGAGTCTCGTTCGAAATTTCAAACGCTTTTTTTCTCGAAACTACGTTTTCAAAGTCGGTGAGCAAAATATCTCAAAAACTACTGCATCGAGGTTTTCTGAAATTTGTAGGGCTCTTTCTAGGTGTAAAAACATAGTATTTGATCGAAGGATTTATTTTCGATCAATACTTTCGATTTTGTGAACGAAAAATGCCAATTTTTTTTGCAAAAATCAAAACTCTTTTTGAACACGCGCGATGTTTTTAAATCTTAATATTTCGGAAATTCCTTCGATTAGTTGTAGTATGCACTAATATACTAACGAAATCTGTTCGATTTTTTAATATCATATAACCTGATCCAGAAGGGTATTGCTCACCGCAGAAGACGTTTTCGAGAGGTGCTTCCCGGACATTTGCTCTAAATCGATTATAATAAAATATTTTTACGCAAAAAAATTATAAAGTGTTCTTCGAATGATACTTTTTCAGAACCATAATTTTTGTAGAAACTTATCATCACGATTTTCTATAAAAAGTTCAAAACTAGGCTTTTTCCGGCTGTTGCAACTACGCATAACCCGTTGAGGGGCTATACCAGTGTGATGGCTGAAAATTTGGGTGATTCCCGGGAATTTTTCGGAAGACAAGTACTCAATTAAATGTTTCGCAAAATTAAGAATATATTTGGCTACATTTGACCTATATTACATAATTTTTTCCTAGAAAAATATTGAGATCCAAGCGACTTATGCGCTGCCTTCGGAGGCGCCAAAAAGAAAGTTCCTCCACTGCTGACATGATTCCGGCCAATTAAGTAGCTGAAACCGAAAAAGGAAAAAATGTCGTTAAACTGGAAGATATTTCCTGTACAATGACGTAGGATTTTCGAAAAATATCAAAATCTAACAAAATGGCGTAGTTATGAAAAAAAGTCTGTATTCCTGCCTATAAAATGGTCGTATTATATATATATAAATATATTCAAGAGTACTCAGTTCAAATTTCAAGTCAATCGGATAATTGCTCTTCGAGTTAAAATGTCAGCAAATTTTAAAAATTTCATTTCGAGAAAAACGCGTTTAAGGGGTTACCCCCACTTGCGATTTTGAAAAAATCGATTTTTTTTTATTGCATTTTTTTGAAGTATAAGTATGTGAGAATATGTCCTGAAAATTTCAAGTCGATCCGAACAAAATTGACTGAGATATGAGCGTTGAAAGAGAAGAATCCGCGTTGAAATCCGTTCAAAATGGCATTTCTGAAGTCAGTGACCAAGATTACTCGAACACTAATGAACCAATCTTCTTGAAATTTTGCAGGCTTATTTAATACATAAAAATGTAGTCTTTAATCGTTCGTTTTTTTCGTTAAAATCGAACCATTAACTTTGACTGTCCGCCATTTTGTGAAAAATAAATATTTTTTTAAAATCCTTCGATTAAAGACTAGTTTATACTTATATTTGACTAAATCCATCCGCATTTTTTTTCAGACAATCCACTTCGCCGCAATGTTGGTCACCGCAAACCGTGTATATAAAAACATTATATCATTGACGGCCATTTGCCACTAAACAATGTAATATTTTTCAATAAAAAAATTACTGAAAGTTCTTTAAGATGTGTTCTTTAAGATGTTATATTGATCGATTAAAAAAGTTTTGTAGTTTTCTTTTAAAAAATTCATGAAAAAATACTTTTTTGCGCTACAAGTGGGGGTAACGCCTTATAGATTTAACTATCGATTTTGGCAAGATGAAATGATATTAATATAAATGATGTATATGATAATGACATTCTTGAAAGTATAAGCTGTCGACAAAGGCAACAAAAGATATTGATTTTTTTTAAGTATCAAACTGGTATAACCCCTTAATGTACAACAATGACGAATAATTCCGCTACAACGAATCCGTTATGCGTTATCACGAATTCATTATGACGGTCCATCAGCTTAGTAACATCGACGTATATAACTTAGGCTCGGAGCGCAAAAAGCTCTCGTATAACGTTGACGAGCTTGTCATTGGAGGATGGGCTCTGGTTCTTGTCTTCACCGCAATGGCCCGCTCATGCTTCTCTGCGTCGTTTTCCCTCTCCAACAGGAACAGGGAGGGGGAGAGAAAGAGAGAGAGAGAGAGAGAGAGAGGAGAAAGGTATTGAGAGAAAGCGAAATAACGAAAGCTCGGGGTAACTCGACGCTATACGAGCGGCAGTAACGCCCACGGTGGTGTCCCTGGCCATCCTTTTATTGCCTACTAACTTCCTGCCCCCGTGGAGGTTCATCCGTGTGCAATGTTCGCGTATATTCAGAGTGGTCGGACGGTCAGCAAAACAAGCGCGGAATAACGGAGCTGTCCTCGCCGCATAACCGAGTTCCCTTTCCCTGCGGGCTCAACGGGTCGCGCGGTCTGACCAGCAATAACCGTTACTACTGACGCTTTACGGGCCGACTCAAAACTTAGCCGATACAAGACCGGGTGCACCAGGTCGAGAAGCCCTGGAGTTGTGGGTTTTATATAGTCTTGCTGTTATCCAATACCCGGATGTACGCACGCGTACGAATATATATAAAGGGTGTCTCAAGATGACCTGTCATTTTAAATTGCGCGCCATTTTTTTTCGTGGCGAACATTTCGTGGACTCCTTTCGTTGGGCTTTTCTGAAAGGAAAAGTGTATGCCAATGATCCACAGACTATTTCGGAGCTCAAGGAAGCAATTGGACGCACCATTAAGGGGTTATACCAGTGTGAACGCTGAAAATTTGGGTGATTTTCGGGATTTTTTTGCGAGAAAAGTACTCAATTAAATCTTTCGGAAAATCAAGAGTATATTTGGCTATATTTGACCTAAATTACATAATTTTTTCATAGAAAAATATTGAGATCCAAGCGACTTGTGCACTGCCTTCGGAGGCGCCAAAAAAAAAAGTTCCTCCACTGCTGACAAGGTTCCGGCCGATTGAGAAGCTGAAACCGAAAAAGGAAAAAATGTCGTTAAACTGGAAGGTATTTCCTGTACAATGACGTAGGATTTTCGAAAAATATCAAAATCTAACAAAATGGCGTAGTTATGAAACAAAGTCCGTTTTCTTGCCTATAAAATGGTCTTTATTTAATGCCAAATCGTCAGTTTTCATCAAATCAAAAATATCCTACGTCATTGTAGAGTAAATATATTCAAGAGTACTCAGTTCAAATTTCAAGTCAATCGAATAATTGCTCTTTGAGTTACAATTTCAGCTAATTTGATAAATCTCATTTCGAGAAAAACGCGTTTAAAGATTTGACTATCGATTTTTGCGAGATAAAACAATAGAGGTACGGCCTTGAAATTTTCACAGGATATTCCTAAAAATTATAAACTGTCAAAAAAGACAAAAAAAAATGATTTTTTGAAAGTCTCACACTCGTATAGCCCCTCAATGAAATT